>ML849300.1:33037-60241 GCA_009831015.1 Picea engelmannii
CATCCAGGAAGCTAAGGAAGGATAACACCCAAGGTGGGTGGTCCTGAGAAGGACTTCTTGTAAGTCTTTCACCTTTCTTCTTCCCCTTCTTTACCGCCTCAGGCGAAGGACCACCTGAGGTGCGGGTAGCCTCTGCCTCGTGCTGAGCTACCAAAGAGGTTGTAACCGGCTTCACAGCCGGATAGGTCGGATCCGTCCCTACGGACAGATTTTGCTTATAACAAGGCCGACCACTCTCATAAATACGTTGTTTCTCAGGTGTGCGACTTTTTGCGACAACAGTGGCGCATCGTGCGCATGTGCGCGATTCTTGCGTTTATGTTTTACGCATGTGCGTGCATGCCCTGTGTCTTCATAGCACCCTTTGATTTTTGCACTAGATGTATAGTTTTTGACCCTTTGGAAATGCTTTTGTGTTAATTCTGGTCCATGGGTGACCTCATAACTGTTTGACGATGTTGAATTCTTGTAACCATTTGCAGACGAAATTTCAGTGATAACACTTCTGTTATGAATTTGACTTCTTGTATCTCGATGAATATCATCCCTCTTATATGTTTAAGAGTTGCATCTATGTTGGGGTTTTCATGTTCGAATGAAAAAGTGACTGTAAAATTTTGTTGTAGTACCGTCTAGGTCTTAGTCCTCTGCGCAGTTCCTAGTCTGTATACTAGTTTGTTGGTATGCCCTCTAGAGTGTGGATAAAATGGTGAGGCCATTCCTCTAGGGGTGTCAATTTCCACAACATTTTTCACTTCTCCAAGTGTTCCGCTGCTTCCCCCTATCCATCGTACCCCTGTTGTTGCTTGTGGTCTTTATGTTCTGCGTTGAACCTTATGCGCAATAACCGCCTACATTGGCACCACTCTGTGATTGTCTCTTTGTGTGTGCCCCACCATCTTACAGGTGTGGCCTTGAGTGATATATCAAGTGCTAACAGACTCTGATTCTCTAAAACTTCATCTTCGTACTGTGCCAAGAATGTTTCCAAGTCATTTATTCCATGGAAACTGGATTTTTCCCTTATCTATGTGCCTACCCATCTTATTGCGCGGTTTATTCATGAACATATTCTCGTGGAAAGTTTGTGTAGCCTTTGTTTCCAATTCTCTAAACCGGTATTTGATTATGCCACGCATGAAGTAATGCTCCACCAACTGAGTATTCCATCTACAGTTGGGTTTACGTAATCCTCGTCGCACACATTTGTTCTGTACAACTGGCGGATTTCCTCTAAGTCTAAGAAAGTAGGTTCTACAAACCTTTCTCCTTCTGATGGTTCTAATGGAGCGATGACTATGTATTCTCTTGTCTAAAATGTCATTTTCCTTGTCTTCAGATTAATTATGGCCTGGTTATTAAACACCCAATCCAAACCAAGCAATGTTGGATATGGTGTTGTGTCGTCCACTATTTCAATGACTTCAAAATATGCATTGGTGCGCACTCTATCCAGGTCTATTGTCACTCCTTTCAGTCTACCAATTGGTATGACTCTGTGTTGGTTTGCTAGTTTCAGTTGAACAGGTGAATATCCTAATGTGGGCTCTCCCATGCATTGCCATATCTTTTTTGGTAATACATTAACTTCAGATCCTAGATCCAGTATGATGTCTCCCATGTTGAAATCTCCAATGTTGGCATTCAGTCTGAACTCCCTACTGGCTCTTCTCCTTGTATGTAGGTGATTGACGGTTTTTTGTTCTAGCTTTCCTTCCATCTCTATACTACATCATTCCAATATGTTTTGCAATATTTTCACAGATGATGGATCATTTAATACTTTTATACATGATTGCAAAAATCCTTTTATTGTACTTACTTGTCCCATGGATTGCATCTCGTTGGTATGATCCAATAATGGAGGCATCTCATACTTTGGTGCTTCCTTGCTTTGTTGTGTAGTTGAATTCGTCACAATGTCCTCCTTCTGAAATTCTTGACAGCATCTCATTCTGCGCGTCGAACTGCCTCCTTGGTTCGGCGTTCTTCTTCACCCATTGGTGTTGTACTGGTTCTTGTCGAACTGCATCGTTTCCTATTTTAGCTCCTCTGGGGGTAACTATGTTGATGTTTTGTCCTTCGTCCCTAGCTTTGGCTGAAATCCATTGAACATTCTGGTTGTTCTGGTTCCTCTTTTCCTAGATCTTGACTAATAGTGTCAGACATTCTTTCGTATCATGGTCCGATGCGCGACAATACATACAAGTCGTTGGTGGAAGTGGGCATTCCCTTGCATAATGTCCCAGTTGTTGACAAATGTGACATACCACTAGGCCTCTACATCGTCCAAAACCTCCTCGTGCTCATCCTCTTCCTCTGTAGCCCACTCGATCTCCTCTCAGCATGTTATACTAAGGCACCTGATTATACTGCGCGGTATTGTACTAAGGTTGCACTGTGTTATACTGTAGTTGTGCGATATTATATAGTTGTTGTGCAGTATTGTATTGTTGTTGCGTAGTGTTGTATGGAGTTGCAACTTGATTAAATATTGGTGTGGCTTGCCCAATGATCATTTATACCTACACTCTATATGCATCTGATGTCTTCTCTCGCATCAGCTCCATAGTTATACAGTATTTGTCGTCGTGGCCAACTGACTTGCAAAAGTTGCAATATGAACTCTTTGGGACTATCTGGTATTTCTGCATCATTGGGCAGTGATATGGATCGTGACCCAGTTTCTTGCAGATTTTGCACCATAGTCCTCTGGTTGGTAATGGATTTGGATTTCCTGTTGCCATATAATGCGCGAATGTTGGACATTCATTCTTGTGGTGTCCTTCCATCCTACGTGTAGTACACTAGATGGCTTCTCGTTTGTCTTTACTCTTATTCTGGTTTAGCTGGAATGTTAAGTTCTTCAAATCCTCCTTTAGTTCTTCGATGGATGGACCCGTCTATTGACATTGGTTTTCTTCCAGTTGTAGGGCTGCTTGCAGAGCCTCTGCCTGTATCTGAAACTTTTGTTGGCGCAGTGGTATTTTAAGTATGGAAGAAGTGAATTGATGAATAGGTGTCTATGTTGCATGTCAGTCATGAGATATTTCAACTTCCCCTTTAGTCGCCTGAATCTCTGGTCAATCTCCCATACAGATTCTCCTAGTTTTTGTCTAATTTCGATCATCTCATTCATGTACTGATCTTCTGAACTCATCTTCTAGAGCTCGTTTATCAACAGTTTCTTAATGTCTGCAATCGTTATGGTTGTCCTTGGTGGATTGTTTGCAGCTAAACTCATATACCAATCCAGTGGGTGATCCCTTAATGTAATCGCTAATTGTGTCAGTTTAGTATCTTCGTTTGTGATATGTTTTGCTTCCCAAATCTTCTCACAGATGAACAAATGTTTTTACGGGTCCTCTGACGCTTCTCCTTTAAATTCTAGTATCCTAATAGTGGGATCGTGTCCTGCCATTTTGAATGCTGAACTACTACCTCCGCGCGGTGTAGATACTTGACTAGTTATGCTTGAACTGGCTCCTCCATTTGTTGTTCCTTGTGTAGATGTACTTCCTGTTGTAGTTCTTCTCCCAAATTCTGGTTGTCTAAATAGTGGTGTTCTCTTTGGTGTATTATTCGCACATGGGTTTATGGGTTCCACACTAACATTAATATAGATAGGATTCATGCCTTCTCTTCCCATTCTTGGACCTCTTGTCTTCCTCTCATATGTTGCACATAGGATTTCCTCAATCTGCTCCACATCCCAGAGATCCTCTACCTCTTCCTCATCACTCGCCAAGCCTTCCCTCACGGCTATGGCTCTCTTCTTGGTATTCACCTTGTATTGGTAGGGTACTCCGCTATGAATATTTCCATTTTTTGCCAAGATACACTTGATCTGGTCATCGTCCATCATGATCAGGTCCAAGGGTTCCTCCTTCTTTCCCTTATCCTTTCCTCCTTCCATTTTTCCCTTTTCTGCTAGTGCTTCCCCCCTTCCCCCATGCACGCAGGGAAGTTTAGTTGTTTGACTCCATTGTAATTACACCTTTGTTGTATAACAATATCTTAATAGAAGTATACATCGATCGAATGAACCTTCCTCGAGGTCCTCGTAGAAACTCTTGCTCCGCTGCGCTGTACAACTTCATTGTATCTACTGCAAACTCTGTTATAAATCTTGCCACAATATTGTCGAGCCAAAAGTCTACTGCACGGGTGAATTTGTTGTTTACCTACTGTAACTGTTCAATCTGTATTGGGGTCCAATCTAACTATTGGATCCGATCTGTTGCATGGGTATCCTTCAACCTTAGTTCCACTCCTGCAATAAGTGTGGAAAATCACAGAAAAACACTTCATGCAAATCAGTAAACACGTATGTCTCAAGATATTTGCGGGGTGATATTCTAGCGTTTATGTTATCTTTCTGTGCAAACTCCAACTCTTTTGTTTTTACCCATATTTCGATCACTGCTTTTTTGGGATTCCATGGTCTCAACATCCCCTTCTAGTAGTTCATCACTTTCTTTTATGCTTTAACATTATTTTTCTTTAGGATTCATGCAACGGCAACAGAACCATTTGTTGGTTACTCTATCCGATATACTTTATGAGTTTATTGACCTAGGGTTCATGTATGTTCGAGTTTCCAACAAAGCCTCTAAAACTATCAGTCCTCCTGGTAAACTAGAAGGCAACATAGAGCACAAGTGCACTGCCCCATCTCATCCGAGATAGTTGTAATGGGTGGCTGCAATACTCATGTGTTTACAGCCTAAGATTGAGTGAGAGATGTGATAATTGTGTATCGGGAGTGCTACTGTAGCTTATTAATGCAGTATACCATTATCACGATTTATGCAAGAAGCATAATGACTCATTCATTTAGCACATCTATATCTGCTAAGACAATAAAGAGCTACATGCATTCAATCACATAACACAGATGTTACCATGGTTCACCCCCCCTGGGCTACGTCCACAAAGATTTTTCTCTTGGCTCTTTTATTATCGTTGTTTTGTCATTACAACATCGTGCGCTTTACAATTCTCCTTCTTCGAGTCAAGATCTATTACAAGGCAGACTAGATCACACCAAGCTCCTCAGCCTGCAATCTAACCCTCAAGATCTACCCTCCTCTAGCCTCTCTAGCTCAACAACTTACAAAAGTAGGTCATACAGCAAAATATTACCTATCGACTTGCTACAACCATTCTCTTTATAATACTAACTTGTTCTCCCTTCTCTAAGACCTAGGTATCTCTATTTATACATTTCTAGCTCTTCAGCCATTACAATACATTACCAAAACCCTAATCCTACCGTCATTAGGTCTTCCATGCATGCTCATGTGTTGTTCTTCCTTCCAGTTGTCGCTTTCCTTGTGCATGCCTTATTTCCAAAAATGGCCTTTATTTCCGCTTTGGTCTGCTTCCAAAAGGCCCCCAACACTAACATGTGGCTCATCCCGAGTCACCTAGTTTTTATGCACTTCGTCGATCTCACTTTTTTGGTCTGCATGTGCAAGGACTTCTGCTACCCGCTCTTGAAACTGTTCCATTTGAGCCCGATGCTCCTTTTTCAGTGTTTGTGTAGTGGTGAGTTATGCCTATAGTTTCTTCATATCCTGCACCCCTTTGACGCACTCTGTGATAGGCATTGTATTATGCCTTTGCTTGAGGTCTTGGATAGTTGCGCTTATCCTTTCTTCTTCCTTGTCCCACCTTTGGACTTGTTGATCCTCCTCTAGCTTAGTCCAGAATTGTGTTTCTTTATCGAACAAGTCGGTTGTTGTGTCGACTTGTTTTTCTATCTCATGTAGCTGCATTGTTGCCTCCTACTTCCTTTGCTCCCTTACCGCGGGTGGAGCGGTGGGTGTGAGATGCTCGTGGAGATTCTCAATCTCCTTCTAATATTGATCAATTTCCTACGCAATTTGATCAATCTTCTCTGTTGTTGTAAGTTCATCCCTCTGCGCGGTAGTTGGATTATTCTCGTACGTTCCTACCACTTTTTTGTTCTAATCCATTCGCACACTCCCTCTCCTCTTGGGTCTCGAACTTAGCCAGCTCACATATTATTTCCAGCGCATCCCGCTTCTCTGTTGCCTGCTGCAACTCAGCTAAGTCTGTGCGTGCACAAGACTGTACCTCTTAGCTAATGCTAACCTGTAATTTGTGTAGAGCCTTGGATGGTATCCACGGCAATACCAATTGCATTTGGACTAAGTCCTTTAGGGGTGTCTGCCCCACGATCTTGTCCATGTGCAACATACTGGGTGTAATGTGGAATGTTGCACTCAATTGTGGTATTGTGTGGACTGTATCGCACTCGCCTTATTCCGATCTTTCTTTTGTATGTGATGTTGATGGCCTTGTTCCCATGTTGTTGTTCGTTATCTGCGCTTCCTCGATCTGCTTGAGGAACTGTCACATGTCTTCCAAATCCTCTTGAATCATGTCCCTGTGGTGCGCAGCATTGTCAAAATCCTCGGATATACAATCCTGAACCATTCAAGCTATCTTCTCTGCATCATCCTCTGTGTTCGTGTATTCTGGAGGAGTTCTTGCACCTTCATTTTCTTACGTGCTCCTCCTATCTGAGTGGTTGGCCTCTTATTCAAGCCTGGTTCTTGTAAGTTCGGACTTGGTGTGGTCCCCTGTGCTGCCTCAGCTTGTTTCTACTGCACTTGAGCCGGGTGCATAGTATTATTTTTCCCCTTCTGGGTCCCTATCTTCGGTGTCCCTTCGTTTGTATATTTTGTCTTTGTCTGGCCCATCCTTCTTTTCTTGGGCACTGGGGCTTCCTGAGTCTGTGTTTGTTCCTAGCATGTATCCTCTTTTGTTGTCTTTGTACGTATCTCTTGGGTGAGGACTAGAATCTTCAACTCGTCTTCCCATTCTTTCATAACCATGTTGATGTCACCCTCTGTGATACAGTAGCGCATTTGTAGCCATTACTTATTGGGGTCCTTCCGCACCTGTATCCACATCGCATGTTGTGTGGCCTTGAATTAGCGATGTCCTAGTACTGTGCGACAACCTCTGGTGTTATTCTCCACATGTTGGAGATGGCCTCCTATAGGTCACGAAGGTATCCTTCAAATACATCTGTGTTTGTTTTCTTGCGCTTGGCATCTGTCGCAACGCCAAGTGATAAATACCTCACACCAATATTCGACTTCGGTCTAGTGTCGAAAAATTTGTAACTCAGTTCCTTCCATCCCATGATGGCTATCAACATGAGTAGCCATGAGTAGTGAAATTATGTTCTTAGATCCTTCGCATCCTTGTAGTCATCCAAAAAAAAATTAAAGAGATAGGGTGCCCAGCTAACTGTGGTGCCTTCGGCGCATTGTGCTGCCAATACAATGACCCCGGTCGGAACTTCCTCCCATTGTCATTTTCTTATCAGCTTGCATGCTAAGATTTTTGCGGCCATTTGTGTCGCGACGTCATTGATCCTCTTGATGATGATTCCTCACGTCCCCCTGTCAGTGTCGTACTTCTTCTTCATCTCCTTCGTAAGTGCTTTCTCCTTTGTCTTATCGTCGAGAAATTGCACGGGATCCATGCCCCAGGATGGCAATCCTGTAATGTGCACAATGAGATCTACGTCTATCGATATGAGCTTGTCCAACCATATATCCTTTCCATGTGTGACTGACATCAGTTGTTTGACACAACTGTTTGCATACTATCCTCTGTCGAAGTGTGTTAAATCTAGTAGACCTAAAATCCCTATTTTCTGCAATCCTATTGCCCAGTGAAGTGGTTGATCAATCGGTTACCCAACTGAATTCACTTCCACAGTCTGTAAGTATAATCTTTTTGCGAATTTCGGGAACTTATCTTTGTTTTCTACATCGTGGTCCAAGTATTTCAACTTCCCGACATGCAAGCCTGATTCCACTCGTACCCCATCTAGTATACGCGGTAAAATGAGAGTTGTGACGGGTTGCTTGTGCGGTGATCTAGGTACCTTCTACTTGTCTTTCTTATGTAGTGGTTGGCTTGAGGTTCAAGCAGCTACCGTTTGTACTTCAGAATACCATTCTGGCCAGCCTGTGACATCTTCTACTGTTCCTTCTGGTGGGTGGTCTGACACAGTTTTTTGAGACTTATCTGGCTTGACTGTTGCTTCCTGATTCATCATCGTTCCATTGACTCTCGGAGTTGCTTCGGTGTTTTATGGTTGCACCTCGTTTAGGTTTTTGCGTTCTGGTTTTGTTGTTCATGTGCCTCTATTGGCGTATCTACGTTCATGCCCTCCTATGTTAGTTCTTGGGTTTCTTCTACCATGGGTGTAGGGTTCACCGATGTCGTGTCTGGTGATGGGATTTCGTCGACATTGACGATCTCCGGTGGTTGTTGTTCGCCTTCTTCCAATTGTACCCATGACTTGGTTCTAACTCTGGCTTGTTTGGAAGTATGGCTTCCTTCTGGTTGCTTTGGTGTTTCCATGGTGGTGAGTATCAAACGTTTGTTGGATTCAATGGTTTCTATGACCTCTGTGCTTTGTATGTTTTCTCGCTCTCTGTGTTTTCCAGTTTTGTAATAACCTGTTTTCTCCCACGTCTGTGTTTTGTATGGGCATCGCATGAAGCTTATCGAGGATGCTACCTTAATTATGGGTTCAATGCACCTCCAGTTCTTTCGTACTTACCATTACTCTCCCTCACCGTCTCCAGTTGGTGCGATTAATGCAATGTCTCGTCGGTCCTTTCGGCATTCAATTCCGCATAACTTCGTCGTTTCGTACTGCTTTTGTCATCTTTTCGTTTCCCGTGTGTTTCCATCATGACCTGGCCATAAGTCTTGTCCTTGTCGATTATGTATTCCTAAGTCTGTGTGCTCCTTCTTCTTTTGGTGCATTGTATCTCTTTTGGTACTGTTTAATATATTGTTGTTTTTTTTGTTTTTTGTTTTTATGTTTTTTTCTTTTACTGCACAGTGGGTGGTCGACTATCCTTGTACAACTTCAGTCGACTCCCATTGATCATCCCTATAAGTTCTACGCCTGATAAGTCTTTCAATTGTATAGCTACTCCATCCGTGACAATTTTTACTTTGTATGGTCCTGGCCAATGCATTCTGAGCTTTCCTGGGTGCTGCAACGATTTGTTGTCATACATCAATACTAGATCTCCTTCCTTGAAAGTTTTATTCTTGATGTGTCTATCATGCCAAGCTTTATCGCTTGCTTTCTGAACTTGTTGGTGGAATCCTGCTAAGATCTGATCTTCCTCCATGGTCATCAACTAGTTTAGTCTCTCTTGTACTGCACCTCGTTCTGTCATGTGTGTAATTGATACTACGCCCAGACTGGGTACCAGAAATTCTAATGGCACTACTGCTTCTTGGCCATATACCAGTTTAAATGGCGTGTGCCCTGTCAACTTCTTTCACATAGTCTTGTAGGCCCATAATACTGCTTGTACTTTGAGGTCCAAATCATCTATGTTGAAATTACAGATCTTTGTCAGTGCATTCTCAATGATTTTGTTAAATGGCTCTACTGTGCCATTTGCATGTGGGTGATATGGTGTGCTCTTCTTATGATGGACTTCAAACTCTTCGGTCATGGCGTTGATCCTTATAATCAAACCAATCTTTTTGATCCACCTACTCAAACCATTCAATCCATTTATATCCCCTTTGTCTTGGCATCGTTGTTGGCGACAAAGTTAAAGATCTTCCCTAGGTTGTATGACGCATATTACTACTAGTTCTTGATGGTGAGCAAGGATTAGTGACAGAAAAGACAGCATTTTTTCACCATGGTGATTCCACACATTTGAATAACTTGTTGGTGATTCAAATAAAGTTATAGGACTCCACTGAGGAACGAGCTCAAACAGAAAATGGAAGGAAGACACAAGAAGTCCAAGTATCAAGATATTAGTTTCCTTCAAGAGCATATTCTTTTTTATCAGTTATTTATTGTCCTTTCCTTCATATATCAGGAGAATCATCCTTTGCTTTGTTTATTCTGATGATCATAAACCCACTACTATATATCCCTCTTTGAAAGAAGAAGATATGCATTCTTCTTGCATAGTTGATGTTGACCCTAGTCCTTTATCTGAAACATATGAGAATAGTTTTGTATTCAAATCCTTCCTGAACATGATCATCCATGTAACGATGTGAATGATACAATTGATTCGCCAGCTTCTCTAATCATAGTACCATCTTATACCACCATTACTGGAATTTTCAATCAATCCAATGAACCTCACTTTCAACCTACTCACGTTCAGTCCATAAAAACAAAAAAAATGTTCAAACCTTTAAAGATGCCATCTACTCTTAATCCTTACCCTCCCAAGTTTTTATAATATCTGCCTCTTTTTGTTAGAGAAGATCATATTATAGTTAAGAAGCATTTGGGAGCTTTTCAGAATGTCATTGGCAAATTGGAAATCATGCATGAGGATGTTGTTATGAGGTTATTTCCCAATCTTTGGTTGGAGATGATGCTTTGTGGTTTAAAAATTTAGAGGTTGGTTCCATTGGTTCATGGGCTGAGTTATTTGATGCATTTTCAATATACTGGGGAGAGAAAAAATCTCTTGATCAGTACTTAGTTGAGTTTAATGATTTGAAAAGAGGGGAGGATGAAGCTCTTGCTATTTTCAATAGGAGATTTTATAGTTTTTATTGTAGCATGCCTTTAGATATCTGACCTCCTGAAGTTGTTGCTAGAATGTGTTATGTAACAACTCTTCATCCATATTTTTCTTTTCTTCCCCTAGAAAGGAGGTTTGTCACCTTACAACAAATGTTCATTGATGCTCAAGAGGTTGAGGACAATATCAAAGCCTGTGGAAAATTCTCATATCAAGTTAAGGATGAGGAGTGGAATGCAGATATAGCTGACAGTGAACATAAACAAGAAGGATGCCATGAGGAGGAGTTGGAAGAGAAGCATGTTGAGGAGCAAGATGTTGTCTCTAATTTTTTTAATTATGATATTCAGGAACCCTTTTGTTTACCTGTATATGATAAGTACAATAACTATGATGAGGTTGATTTCCAAAAAATATCATAAATATCCTTTCATCCAGAAAAGGATTCTTTTCAACAATCTTATGAAAACATTCAGCCCATTTGTGACAGTTATGACCTCTATCATAGGGAAAATCGGTACTTAGTTGGAGGTAATTCATTTCCCTAATATTTTTCTTCATTTAATATTTTGAAAGAAAAATTTGAAGTTTCTTATCGAGCAGAAAGAGTTGAGTTGCAAAATCACACAAGTTTTTTGGAACATAAGGATAACATTATAAGTCAACATCAATGTTTCCATGTTCGTAATGATCCTATGGTTCTATATATGGAGAATTTTATTGAGGTTGAAATGCATGATAAGTAAAATAATCAGATTGTTGCCTTTTGTTCTGAGAATGATCTTGCATTTGAAAATTTAGGACAAGAAAAATCAATGTTTGAAGAAAAGGATACAGTGAAGAAAGAAGCTTGTACGTTACTATATACTTGTGAACATGAAGGAACTATAGACACATGTTGTCCTTTCCTTTTTATTGATCAAAAAGTGATATTCACACATATGCTTCAAGATCCTTTTGCATTTCCATTGGAAACATCAGAGAAAGAGACCTTTATGAGTTACCTACAATCAGTCAGTGGAATTGGTTCTTCAAAGTGGATGAGTTTTCAGATTGGATTTAATTTTCAATTTGAATTGCCATTAAGCAGGGTTATGCAAAGAATTCAATCAGTAGAAAAGGTCCTTGCATGGATGCATTTGATTTTTGATGTCACCTGATCAAGCATCTTGGGGATCAGGTTAGAAGTAGGAAAATAAGCTCATCATACGAGCATTTTTGTTTCTTTTAATTTCTTGGTTTGCAGTAGATCAACAATAATGACTCCTTGTCCAATGGATAAGGCACTGGAACTACATGTTCTTGGAGCCTCACAGGGAGGTCTCCATCCCCTAAGGAGCTAGAAATTAGAACATAGAATTGTAGGGGTGTCAAAAACACTTTGGTTTTGTTTTTTGAAGTCATAGGGTTTTATAGGTCTTAGGTTTTGTGTCTTTTTGTTGGCATAACTCAAGTTTTTTATTTGAATAAGCAAAGCTATGTTTATCCTTGGTTTAGAGTCTTTATGTCATAAGATTAGTCATCATGACAAGGTTAAATGGTCCTTATGAGTCACACTCTTGATCTTAAAATCATCACCATTGACATGCCATGCCTCCAGGTTCTACACAAGTTTTCCTTTGTCACCATCCAACCGTTTAAATGTCAAGTCAAAGTCAGATGTATTTTTTGCCAACTCATCGAGAGTTAATGGCATACTCATGAGTACATCAAGCATTTATTTGTCATCATTGCAGTTAATAAAAGTGTCAAAGGGGATTTCATTGTTTTTAGGGCCTTCATTTAACTAAATTTTCAAGGATTATGTCACAGATCTTCTAACAATCTCCTTGAAGTGTGGAATTTGAGTTCGAATTTGGCACTACAAACTGATATTTATGTTGTTGAAACCCTATTTTAGCAAAGAAAGCTTCAATTGTCTCCTTTTCATTACAAATCCTAGTGGTTTTTCCATTATCCCTCCTATTTGAAGAATGCTTTATTGCATACCCTTGATGTGTATAAAGTGGTGTATGTAAAGCTTTGGCAAGGAGAGCTTTAAAAAACATTTTTGTCATTAAAACTCTAATTTCTTGTGTACTCGGTTTTCACACACCTAGATATCATAACAAATTGCATAAATTATTCTTCCAGTGGTAGTTATGGATAGTCAAAAACACAAGAAGAAGCTCCAAAACTAAAAGATAAAGACATTGATCTTACAAAAAGATAACATTAATTTTTGGTGAAATTTTCAGTTATAATAATAATAATAATCTATTTTTAAGGTCACAGCCAAGCCAGCACACCAAATTGGTGTATGAGACCCCCTTGTTTGTGGGACAAGGGACCCCCCTCCACCCAGCAATTTGACTAGTAAAGTCTACGAAGGTATACATACCCTACCCCCCTCTGGATTTGAACATGTGACCTCTTAAGAGGAAACACATGTTCTTAACCATTAGGCCCACTCAGGCTGTTATATGCCTATACAACTTTTTGGTGATGGCTATGAGTTTTAAACCATAATTAGCAAATTTTGGTGTTTTCCTCCAGTCATATATCAAGGTAATGAAGTTTTACATCATATCAGGACACCTAGTATGATTTTTGAGATGTAAAATCATTGGAAAACTGAATCAGGCTGCTACAGGAAAGTTCACAGCGCCTGGATTCACCGGCATTGTGAACTAGTAATTTATGACAGTTTGTCAGCATTAACACACAACAGAGGATGGTTTTGATCATAAATTTTGAATTCCAGTCTGGGTTCCTCTGAAATTTGGTGTGGAGGAAACAAGTGATTTTTTGGACTTGTTGACAAAAACTCAGCCCGACCCATTTCGTATTTTTGGAGAAAAGATAAAAACATCAACTATAGGAAAGTTCGCAACGCACGCTTCAAAGACGCTAAGGACTCTAACAATCTGACAAATTCGAGCTATGGGAAGGCTGCCAGTTGTCAAGGAATGTTTGAGTGGTCTCCTAGGAGTTATTTGGACATGAGGGACATGTGTTCCATCTCCAGAACAAGCAGCATAACCTATTTCAAAAAGCATTTACCACAATAGACAAGATCCCAAAAAATAGGAATTTGTTAGGTTTTTGTTGGAATCTTTTGTAACAAGACTCCTAAATGGAGGAGGATCCTATGTATCTACTTGGTTTTGACCTCCTTAGGGTATACAGAGATCATTCACTATATATGAAAGGGATTTTTATAAGGAGAGGTTTGGATTCATGATCCAAGAGAGGGGAGAGCTAGAGGAGCAGTTTAGTTGCTCATTTGTAAGCCCGAGGGCATGTTTGTAATGACATTTTCTGCCATTAAATATGCATGAGAGTTGTTATCAGATTGTCTTCTTTGTTTTCCCATTTCTTTGTTATCTTCTTGCTTCAACATATTGCAAGTTTTGAGGATCATAGTTTCCATTGATTGATGGATTCATGAACAACAGAGGATCTGTTGTAGCTTGCCCATTAAATCATTGTTTATTGTTTAAGCAATCTTTAACTTGTTTGCAGAAAGGATATTTGTATAATGGATGTTCTTCATTTTTTCATACTCACCATGCTTATATCCATCATTATATATCCCCTTTGTCTAGTATACTATTTGATTTCCTTTGATCTGTAGGATGTTATGACTCCATGCCCAATGGAATGCCTTTGCAGATAGTTTGTTGTCCTCTCCCTTTCCTTGCCAATCTTGTTGATCCACCTACTCAAACCATTCAATCCATTTATATTCTGATGGGTACTAGGCTTACACCTACAACAATCTAGGTGTGACTTCTAGTGCTAATAGATACAACACCCATTTTCCAAGTATCCTTTGTGTTAATTCATGAAGGCACTTACCTATATAATGAAGAAAACAAATCGCTCGAAATTCCATTGTCTCTCACCTATAGAGTTAAAAAAATTGCTCAATAATTCTTAAGTGACTTGGACGCATTGATTATGATTGTGTGGTGCAACTAAAAGCTCAAGCTACGTGTCTCATTGACATAGGAGATGAACTTCTTGTAATATAATTGATGTTCAATGGCACATTCAATGAGCTATATCATCATCAAATAACAGTGCTTGCAAGTTGCTTCATTCCATGTGAAAAAGCATCTGAACAAGTGCATTTGAAAAATGAGCTTGTGCAGACAATATGTCAACTTCAAGATAGTGCATGGTAGATTTCATAGGTGCAACATGTGTGCAAGTTAAAAGTTGATATAGAGCAGTATGTTGAGTCAACAACCTATCCACATTTGATGGATTTCATTTACCACTAGTCCAATGGTGCCTCATTTTTAGATTGTTGGTTACTACTCTCCTATATCCTGTCTGAGTTTATTGACCCAGGGTTCAAGTCTGTTCGGGTTTCCAACAAAGCCTCTAAAACTATCATCCCTCCTAGTAAACCAGAAGGCAACGCAGCACACAAAATGCGTTGTGCAGTCTCACCCAAGATAGCTTTAATGGGTGGTCGTAAGACTCATGTGTTTACAGCCTAGGATTAAGTGTGAGATAGGAGAACTGTATATTGAACCATTATTATGACTGTAAATTTCATATACTATCATTTGTGAATAAACAGGAAATATAACAACTTATTCCCTCTATATCGCAACATTACTTCAACAGGCAATATAGCAACGCATTCACTAACATAACAATAACTACTGAAAGACGATAAATATATGCATGCATTCTTCACATAACACAGATGTTACCGTGGTTCACCCCCTCCTGGGCTACATCCACAAAGATCTGGCTCTTGGCTCTTTTATTATGGTATTTCTGCATCTACAACATCGCGCGCTTACAACTCTTCCCAGTCGGGTAAGATCTATATGAGCCAAACTAGATCGTACCAAGCTCCTCAGCCTGCAATCTAACCCTCAAGATCTACCCTCCTTCGTCTTCTCTAGCTCAACAGCTTATAAAAAATAGATCATGCATCAAATTCTTGCATATCGCATCAACTCATAGATACTCACTAAATACAATAGTATTCCCAAAAAGCCTCAAACAACGGTAATAAAATCTGACCCCTCTATGATACCTAAGTATCTATATTTATATGTTTCTGGCTCTTCAACCGTTACAATATATTACCAAAACCCTAACCCTAACATCGTTAGGTCTTTCCTGCATGCACGCGTGTTGTTCTCCTTCCATCTGTCGATTTCCTCGTGCATGCTTTCTTTCCCAAAATTGCCTTGCTTTTTCGCTTCAGCCTACCTCCAACATACCCCCAACACTGACATGTGGCTCGTCCCGAGCCACCTAACCTTTGTGTGCTTCCTCGATCTCCTTGGTAAGTGCCTGGAACTTTTCCTTGAGCTATGTTGCCTGTGTCTGCGCCTACATGGTATTCTCCTTGAGTGTGTCCACTATCTAGGCTACAATTTCATCATCGATCAATTCTACACACTCTGCTTGGGTCTGTGTTATATGTTCCTTGGATTCCTCTGCTTGTGCCAAGACTTTTGCTACCCGCTCTTGTAACGGTTCCATTTGAGCCTGATGCTCATCTTTCTGCATTTGCGCAATGGTGAGTTATGCCTGTAATTTCTTCATGTCCTGCACCCCTTTGACGCATTATGTGATTGGCATTGTCTTCTGCCTCTGCTTGAGCTCTTGGATCACTGCGCTGATCTTTTCTTCTTCCTTGTACCACTTTTGGACTTGTTGATCCTCCTCTAACTTAGTCCAAAGCTACACTACTTTATCAAACAAGTCAGTTGATGTGCCGACCTGCTGCTCTATCTCCTGCAATTGCGTTGTTGCTTCCTGCTTCCTTTTCTCCTTTACTGTTGGTCGAGTGGTTGGTGTGAGCTTTTGTCGGAGATTCTCGATCTCCTTCTGATATTGATCGATTGTCTGTACAATCTGATCAATATTTTCTCCTATTGTGACTTCAGCCTTCTGCACTGCCTGTGGAATCTTCTCGTAAGTTCCTGCCAATTTCTGCTCCAATCCTTTTATGCGCTCCCTTTCCTCCTAGGTCTCTAACTTAGCCTACTCACAAACTATTTCCAGCACGTCCCACTTCTCTATTTCCTTCTACAATTTGACTAAGTCTTTGTGTGTGCGAGACTGTACCTTGTGGTTTACGCTAACCTGCAATTTGTGTAGTGCCCTCGATGGCATCCATGTCAACACTAGTTGGATTTGGCTTAAGTCCTTCAAGGATGTCTGCTCCACGATCTTGTCCATACGCAGCATACTAGGTGTGATGTGGAATGTTGTGTTCAGGTGCAATAATGGGTGGACTGGATCTCGTTCTTCTACTTCCACTCTTTCATCTATCTGTGGTGTTGACGAGTTTGTTCCCCTGCTGCTACCTGCTACCTGCATTTCCCTGATTTTCTTGAGGAACTGTCGCATTACTACCAGCTCCTCTTGAATCCTGTCCCTGTGGTGTGTAGCATGGTTGAATTCCTCGGATAGACAATGTTGGACCATTCGGGCTATCATTTCCCCATCATTATCTATGATCGTATATTCTAGAGGTGGTCTTTCCACCTTCATTTTCTTATGCACGCCCCCCATCTCAGTGGTTGGTCTCTTATTCCCACCTGGTTCCTAGGGATTGGGACTTACTATGGTCCCTTGTATGACCTTGGTCTGTTTCTGCTTCTCTTTGGTCGACTGCGTATTCTCCATATTCCCCTTCTGGGTCCCCATCTTCGTTGTGCCTTCGTTTGTCTGTGTTGTTGTTGTTTGGCTAGTCCTTCGTTTCTTGGGCACTTGGATTTCTAGAGGCTATGTTTCTCCCTGCCCCGCCTCTTTTTCTGTTATTGTGTCCAGCAACTCCTGGTTGAGGGCTGGAATCCTCCATTCATCTTCCCAATATTTGACTACTATGTCAATGTCACCTTCTTTGATATAGTAGCACATCTATAGCCATTATTTATCGGGATCCTTCCGTGTCTGTATCCACATTGTATGTCGTGTGGCTCGAAAGTTGGCGATGTCCCTATACCGCGTGACAGCCTCTGGTGTTATTCTCCACATTTTGTTGATGGCTTGTTGTAGGTCATGTAAGTATACTTCAAATATGGACCCATTCATCTTTTTGTTTCCAGCATCCGGCCTGGCTCTGAGTAATAAATATCTCGCACCCTGATTCATTTTGGGCCTGGTACAAAAAGTGACATACCTTGGTTCCCTCCAGCCCATAAAGGTTGTTAACATGATCAGCCATGAATATTGAAATTTTGTTCTGAGATCCTGCGCATCCTTGTAGTTTGCCAAGAGCAAGTTCAAGAGATATGATGCCCAGCTCCCTGTGATTCCCTCTAAGCATTGAGTTGCAACTGCAACAACTCCAGTTGGAACTTCCTCCCTGTGGCATTTTCTTAGCATCTTGCAGGCTAAGATTTTCGCGACCAATTGTGTTGTGGCATCGTTGATCCTATTGATAATGATCCTTCGTGTCCCCTTATCGATACCATACTTCTTCTTCATCTCTTCTGCTAGTGCTTTCTCCCTGGCTTTATCATCAAGAAATTGTGTGGGATCCATTCCCCGAGATGGTAACCCTGTTATTTTCGCAATAAGCTCTACATCTATGGAGAGGAGCTTGTCTAACCAGATGTCCCCGCCATGTGTGACTGTTAACAGTTGTTTGATGCATGTTGTCGTGTACTGACTTCTGCCAAAATGTGGTAGGTCCAACAGACCTAAAATTCCTATTTTCTCCAATCCTGCTACCCATTGGAGTGGTTGATCAATTGGTTCCCCAACTAGATGTGTGCCCACAGCCTCTAAGTCTACCCTCTTTGCAAGTTCCAGAAACTTGTTTGTGTCTACCACATCGTGGTCCGAGTATTTGAGCTTCACTATATGACCCAGCAGGTCTGGCCCTACCTGTACCCCATCTGGTATACGTGGTAGCATGATTTTTGCAACAATTTTCTTGCGAGGTGACCTAGGTACCTGTAGCTTGTCTTTCTTCGATGGTGGTGGTTGGCTCGAAGTTCTAGCGGCTTCCGGTTGTTCCTCAACATACCATTACGGCCAACCATTGAAATCCTCTATTGTTCCTTCCAGTGGGTGGTCTGATATGGTTGTTTGAGACTCGTCTGGCTCGATTGATGCTTCCAGATTCGGTGTCATTCCATTGACTTTAAGAGCTGCTTTGGCATTCTCTAGTTGCACCTCCTTCAGGGTTTCTGCGCCCTGGCTCTGCGGCTCCTGTACTTCTGTCGGTATGTCTATTTTCATGCCCTCTGGTGTTGGTTGTTGGGATTCTTCCATTATAGGCGTGGGGTTCACCGATGTTGTGTCTGGAGATGGGAATTCGTCGATATTAACGATCTCCGACAGTTGTTGTTCACTTTCTTCCATATATACCCGTGATTTGGTTTTAACTCTAGTTAGTCTGGCACTCTGGCTTGCTTCTGCTTGCTTGGGAGGTGCCATGGCGGTGAATGTCAAACTTTGATGGGTTTGAATGGTCTTTGTGACCTATATGGATTCGCTATGTGCCTTTTAGCCTCTACCGCTCTCTTTTCGCAAATAAACAATTTGCTCCCACGTCCATGTGTTGTATGGGCTTCCCATGAAGCTTGTTGAGGACGCTTTCTTAATTACGGGTTTAATGAACCTCCGGGGATTTCGTACTTTCCATTACTCTACCTTGCCATCTTCAATTGGCGCGATTAATGTGGCATCCCATCGGTCCTTTTCGTCCTTTAATTCTGCCTAACGTTGTCTTGTCGTACTGCTTTTGTCGACTTTCCTTTTCCCGCTTGTTTCCCTTTTGACATAGTTGTTGCCCTTCTCCTCCCCGAGTTTGTATTCCTAAGTGTGTGTGTCCTTTCTTTCTCCAGCACACTGTGCTTCTGTTGGTTCTTTTTTATATACAGATTTTTTTGTTTGTTTGTTATTTCTACTGTGTGGTGGGTGGTCGACTATCCTTGTACAACTTCAGTCAGCTCCCATTGATCATCCGTCTGAGTTCTACGCCTGATAAGTCTCTCAATTGTACAACTCCTCCATCTGTGACAGATATTACTTCGTACGGTCCTAGCCAGTGCATTCTTAGCTTGGCTGGGTGCTGAAGTGATTGCAGGACATTAATACTAGATCTCATTCCTTGAAAGTTTTCTTCTTGATGTATCTATCATGCCAAGATTTGTCTCTTTATTTATGAACTTGTTGGTGGAACCCTACTAAGATCCGATCTTCTTCCATGGTCATTAACTGAGTCAGTCACTCCTGTACTGTGCCTCGTTATGTCATGTGTGTGATTGCTGCTATGCACAAACTTGGTATTAAGAATTCTAATGGCACCATTGCTTCTTGCTCGTAGACCAATTTAAATGGTGTGTTCCCTGTCAACGTTTTGCACGTAGTCCTGTAGGCCCATAATATTGTTGGTACTTTGAGGTCCCAGCCATCCCTGTTGACTTTATAGATATTTTTCACTGCATTCTCTAGGATTTTGTTAAATGCGTCCACTGTGCCATTTGCCTGTGGGTGATACGGTGTGCTCTTCTAATGATTGACTTCGAACTCTTCCATCGTAGCATTGATGGTGTTGTTAATGAAGTGTGTGCCTTGGTCGCTCATCAAAACTCTTGGGCACCTGAATCTAGTGATCACTTGTTCAAATAAAAAGTGTGATGTTGTTTCTGCACTGCAATCCTTCACTGGTGCGGCTTCCGCCCATCTTGTTAAGTACTTTGTCGCAATGATAATGTATCTAGCTCCTGTTCTTTTTGTTGGTGGGTTGATTGGTCCCACAAAATCTATTGCCCAATTGTCGAATGCCTGCAATGTTACTTGTGGTCGTAATGGAATCTTGTCCCTTCTATTGGGTTTGCCTACCCTTTGACAGACATCACATCTTTGACAGTACTCCTTCGAGTCTATGTGGATTGTTGGCCACCATAGTCCTGTGTGCAATACCTTCTGCGTGGTATATTTTCCTGCGTACTCATGGGATTCTGCTAAAACTTTTGGTATTTCATGTTCTAACATGTACCTTCACAATATGCTATCTACGCCCATTTTGTATAAGTGTCTTGCAATCAGTTGATAGTCGGCAGCGCGGACTACCAGGTTTTTCTTCTACGCGGTGTTATATTCTTGTGGCGCAGTGCCTGTGCTCAAGTACTGAATAATATCTATGAAGTATTCATCAGTGATCTGGACTGAGAATAACTATGCATCCAAAAATTTGTCTTCTAAATTCGTAGGTTCTTCTCCATTTGTGACCCTTGATAGGTGGTTAGGCCATGCGTTCAATTTTCCTGGTTTGACAATTACTTCAAAGTCAAATTCTTGAAATAGAAGTAACCATCGACAGATTATTCCCCCCAACACTGGCTTGTTGACTAGGTATTTTAGGGCTGACTGATCTGTGAACATCTTAAAGTGTTTCCCCAATAAATAATGTCTGAACTTTTGCAGTGCGTAGACCATAGCTAGGCCTTCCCTTTATGTAGTGTTATACTTCTACTCCGATTTTGACAACTTCCTACTCGCAAATGCTATTGGGTGATCTAAATCTCCAGCTCCTGGATGTGCCAAGATAGCTCCAAGTGTTACAATTGATGCATCTACATGCACGTGGAATGTCTTCTCCCAATCTATTAATACTAATATCAGCGCGATGACCATCTTTTCCTTCAGGGTATCCAGACCGTCTTGGCACTCGTCGTTCCACTGAAACTTTGTGTCCTTTCTTAACAGCTTTTCCATTGGTGCAATAATATGCACATATCCTTTGATAAATTTCATGTAGTATCTTGTGTGTCCCAACATCGCTCTTAGCTAACGAAATGTTTTTGGTGGTGGTAAGTTAACAATTACTGCAATCTTTGCAGGATCTACTAATAAACCCTGTTTGCATACGATATGGCTCAATAGTATCCCAAACAATGTTTCGAATATACATTTATTTATGTTCATTTATATTTGGCACTACCTACATCTTTCTGACATTAGGCGTAAGACTTCAACATGTTCTTTCAACAAACCGTAAACTGTCCAGTCGTCCAGGTATACTTCGAGAAACTGGTGGATGAATTCCTTAAATGTTGCAATGACTACTCTAGAAAATATTGTTGGTGCATTCTTCAATCCAAACGGCATGACTATGTACTGGTAGGATCCTCATTTTTTCATAACTGTGGTCTTGTATCTGTCTTCCTGTGCTATCTTAATCTGATGGTAGCCTGAGAATCCATCAGTGAATGAGTAATCTTTGTGTCCTCCTATGTTCTCTAACACTTCATATGTGAAAGGTGTAGGGAATGGGTCATGTAGGCATGCATCGTTCAACTTCCTCAAGTCGACACATATCCTTATTCCTCCTTGTTTTTTGTCTTGAACTACCATCGTGCTTATCCATTCTGATTCTTCGAACGATTCTATGATTCTGGCATTAAGCATCTTATCGATCATAGCTTTGACTTTCTGCTTATATATTGGGTTCACTCTCTATGGTCATTGTCTGATCGATCTCGCTTCAGGTCTTAGTGGTATCTTCATTTCTCCTAGCTCTCCTTCTATACCTTTCATCTCTATATATGTTGTAGGAAACAGGTCATTGTATTCACGCAGTAGCTCTGTTATGCTTTCTATTGTTTGCTCATCCCAGTAATCTCCAATGTTGGCCATTTTAGGATGCTCGACTATCCCAATGTTGACTTTCTTTATTTTGATCGGCGCAGAAATAACTTTTGATTTGATAAGTGGTCCTTCCACTTCTCTTTCGCCTTCTGCTTCTTCGATCCGAATATTGCGTGGATCGTCTTCATCTTGTGATTCCTCTTGCACCTGATAACATGACAACAATTCCTTGACTCTCAGTTTGTTCTATTGTTGTTCTTCTATTATGACCTCGACTTTCGGTTCCTTGATGAATACCATGCCTCTTATCTGTTTAAGAGCGGCATCTGTGTTCGGGTTCTCATGCTCGAATGAGAAAGTGACTATGAATTTCTATTGCAATGTCGTCCAGGTCGTAGTTCCCTTGCGCAATTCCTGGTCTGTATACTAGTTTGTTGGTATGCCCTCTAGAGTGTGTATAAAATGATGAGGCCATTCCTCTGGGGGTGTCATTTTCCACAACGTTCTACACTTCTCCAAGTGTTCTTTTGGTGCCCTTTGTCCATCATATTTTTGTTGCTTGTTGTTTTTATGTTCTGCATTGAACCTTATGCACAGTAACCTCTTACATTGGTACCAATATTTGATTGTCCCTTTGTGTGTGCCCCACCATCTTGCAGGTGTGGCCTTAAGTGCTAAATCAAGTGCTAATAGTCTTTGATTCTCTAAAACTGCATCTTCATACTATGCCCAGAATGTTTCTAAAACGTTGATTCCAGGGAAACTGGGTGGTTCCCTTATCTTTGTGCCCACCCATCTTACTACGCGATCTATTCTTGCACATCTCCTCGTGGACACTTCATGTAGCCTTTATTGCCAGTTTTCTAAGACTGCATATGAGTCTCTTGCACATGAAGTAATGATCTTCCAACTGAGTATCCCATCTACAGTTGGGTTCACATAGTCCTCATCGCGCACAGTTGTTTTTTACAACTGGTCGATTTCCTCTAAGTCTAGCCAAGTAGGTTCTACAAACCTCTCCCCTTCTGATGGATCTAATGGCGTGATGACCTTGTATTCTCTTGACTCAAATGCCATTTTCCTGGTCTTCAAGTTGATTATGGCCTGGTATTCAAATGCCCAATCCAGACCAAGCAACGTTGGGTAAGGTGTTGTTTCGTCCACTATTTCAATGATTTCAAAATATGCTTTAGTGCGCACTCGATCTAGATCTATTGTCACTCCTTTCAGTCTACCGATTGGTAGGACTCTATGTTGGTTTGCTAGTTTCAATTGAATAGGTGAATATCCTAGTGTGGGCTCTCCCATGCATTGCCATGTCTTTTTTGGTAATACATTAACTTCAGATCCTAGATCCAGTACGAGATCGCCCATATTGAAGTCTCTAATGTTTGCATTCAGTCTAAAATCCCTATTGGTTCTTCTTCTTGTATATAGGTGATTGACTGTTTTTGGTTCTAGTTTTCCTTCCATCTCGATACTACACTTTTCTAATATGTTTTTCAATATTTTCACAGATGATGGATCACTTAATACTTTGACACATGATTGCAAAAAGCCTTTGATTGTACTTACTTGTCCCACAGATTGCATTTTGTTGGTATGATCCAATAGCAGAGGCATCTCGTACTTCGGTGTTTCCTTACTTTGTTGCGCAATTGAAGTCAACGCCATGTCCTTCTGAAATTCTTGTCTGGATTCCTTAAATATTGCCTTCTCATTCTGCACGTCGAACTGTTTCCTTGGTTCAGTGTTCTTCTTCACCCATTGATTTTGTATCGGTTCCTGTCGGACTACGTCATTTCCTGTTTTGGCTCCTCCACAGGTAACTATGTTGATATTTCATCCTTCATCCCTTGCTTTGGCTGAAATCCACTGAACATTCTAGTTATTTTGGTTCCTCTTTTCCTGGATATTTACTATTATTGTCAGACATTCTTCTGTGTCGTGATCTATTGCATGACAATACATACAAGTCGCTGGTGGAAGAGGACATTCTCTTGCATAATGTCCTGGTTGTTTACAATTGTGACATACCACTGGTCCTCTACCTCATCTGAAACCTCCTCTAGCTCGTCCTCCCCCTCTGTATCCTGCTCAATCTCCTCTTGGCGCGTTATACTGAGGTATATGATTGTACTGCACGGTATTGTACTGAGGTTGTGTTGTGTTGTACTACGGTTGCGCATTATTGTATGGTTGTGGTGCAGTATTATATTGTTGTTGCACAATGTTATATGGAGTTGAAACTTGATTGAACTGAGGTGCATCTTGCCCCATCATCATTTCTTCCTACAATATGTATGCATATGATGACCTCTCTCTCATCAGCTCCATAGTTCTACAATCTTTGTCGTTGTGGCCCACTGAATTGCAAAAGGTGCAGTACAAACTCTTTGGGATTGTCTGATATTTCTGCATCATCGGGCAGTGATATGGGTCGTAACCCGGTTTCTTACATACTTCACACCATGTTCCTCCTGTTGGTAACGAGTTTGGCATTCTTGCTTCCATATACTGCGCAAATGTTGGACATTTGTTCTTATGGTGTCATTCCATTCTGCATGTGGTACACCAAATAACTTCTCATTTGTCTTTACTCTTATTATGGTTTAACTGAAACGTTAAGTTCTTCAGATCCTCCTTTATTTCTTCGATAGATGGATCCATCTGCTGATACTGGTTTTCTTCTAGTTGCAAGACTGCCCGTAGAGCCTCTGCCTGTGTCTGAAACTTTTGTTGTCGCAATGGGTATTTTAAATGTGGTAGCAATGAGTTGACAAACATGTGTCGATGTTGCATATCGGTCATGAGATATTTTAACTTTCCCTTCAGTCTCTTGAATCTCTGGTCAATCTCCCTTATGGATTCTCTTGGTTTTTGTCTTATTTTGATCATCTCGTTCATGTAATGATCCTCTGATCTTGGCTTCTGGAACTCATTTATCAATAACTTCTTAATGTTTGCCAGTGTCCTTGTCATCCCAGGGTCACTATTTGCGTTGAGACTCATGTACAAGTCTAGTGCGCGGTCTCTTAGCGTAATCGCTAGCTGCGCAAGTTTAGTATATTCATCAATGATCTCTTTTCCTTCCCACATCTTCGAACAAATGAATAAATGTTTCTCAGGATCTTCTGCTACTTCTCCTTGAAATTTTGGTAACCTGATGGTGGGATCGTGTCCTTCCATTCGAAACGCTGAACTACTACCTCCACATGGTGTAGATACATGAATAGTGTTGCCTGAATTGGCTCCTCTAGTTGTTGTTCCTTATGTAGATGTACTTCCTGCTATCGGACTTCCTCCGAACTTTGGTTGTCTAAACGATGGTGTTCTCTTTGGTGTATTAGTCGCACATGGGTTTATGGATTCCACACTGACATTAATATGGATGGGGTTGTTGCCTTCTCTTCTTGTTCTTGGACCTCTTGTCTTCCTCTCATATGTTGCGCGCAGGATTTCCTTAATCTGCTCCACAGCCTGAAGATCCTCTACCTCTTCCTCATCACTCGCCAAGCCTTCCCTTGTGGGTACAGCTCTCTTCTTAGTATTTACCTTATATTGGTAGGGTACTCTACTACGCATCTTTCCATTTGTCACCATGATCTGCTTGATCTGGTCGTCATCCATCATGATTGGGTCCAAGGGTTCCTCCTTCTTTCCCTTATCCTTTCCTCCTTCCATTTCTCCTCTTTCTGTCATTGTTTCCCCCATGCACGCAGGGAAGTTTAGTTGTCTGACTCCATTATCATTACACCTTTATTATATAATAATATCTTAATAGAAGTATACAGTGATTGAATGTACTTTCCTCGAGGTCCTCGTAAAAAATCTTGCTCCGCTACGCGATACGACTTTGATGTGTCGACTGCAAACTCTGTTATAAACCATGCCACAATAATGTCAAGCAAAAAATCTATTGTGTGGGTGAATTTATTGTTCACCCGCTGAAGTTGTTTAATCTGTACCGGGGTCCACTCTAACTGTCGAATCCGATTTGTAGCATGGTTATCCTTCAACCTTAGTATACACTACTGCAATAGATGTGGAAAGTCACAGAAAAAGACTTCATGTAAATCAGTAAACACGTATTTCTCAAGATATTTGTGGGGTGTTATTCTTGGGTTTTTGTTGTCTTTTTGTGCAAACTCTAGCTCTTTTGTTCTTAACCAGCTCTCAATCTCTGCTTTTGTGGGATTCCACGGTCTCGACATCCCCTTCTAATGGTTCATTGCTTTCTTCTTTTCTTTACTCTCTTCTTGCTCAACCTATCTCATCTACTCAACCCTCTTCTGTTCCTACCAACGACAACGAAACCATTTGTTGGTTACTACTCTCCTATATCCTATCTGAGTTTATTGACCCAGGGTTCATGTATGTTCGAGTTTCCAACAAAGCCTCTAAAACTATCGGTCCTCCTCGTAAACTAGAAGGCAACACATCACACAGAATGCTCTGCACAATCTCACTCGAGATAGCTTTAATGGGTGGTCGTAAGAATCATGTGTTTATAGCCTAGGATTAAGTGTGAGATAGGAGAACTGTATATTGAACCATTATTATGACTGTAAATGTCATATACTGTCATTTGCGAATAAACAGGAAATATAACAACTTATTCCTTCAATGTCACAACATTTTTTCAACAGGCAATATAACAACTCGTTCACTAACATAACAATAACTATTGAAAGACGATAAATATATGCATGCATTCATCACATAACACAAATGTTACCATGGTTCACCCCCTCCTGGGATACGTCCACAAAGATCTGGCTCTTGGCTCTTTTATTATGGTATTTCCGCATCTACAACGTTGTGCGCTTATAACTCTTTCTAGTCGGGTAAGATCTATATGAGGCGAACTAGATCACACCAGGCTCCTCAGGCTGCGATCTAACCCTCAAGATATACCCTCCTTCATCTTCTCTAGCTCAACAACTTGTACAAAATAGATCATACAATGAAGTCTTGCATATTGCATCAACTCATAGATACTCGCTAAATACAATAGTATTCCAAAAAATCCCCGAACAACAGTAATAAAATT
>ML849302.1:13835-24905 GCA_009831015.1 Picea engelmannii
CCAAGGTACCAAATAATTTCTAAGTCTTGATTCTGGATAATGAGCTGAAGTCGACGGAACAAAACTCGTCACAGGAGGGCCTTGATGTATCCCCCATCAATGACATGAAATGAGTAACAGATTTTGAAGGTGAAACAGAGTATTTTGCAAATTGGACAGGACACAGGAAAGGCCGACACGGAAAGAATGGACAACTGCAGATGGCCGACTCAATATAGGTTTCAGATGGACTTCTCTTGAACATATGAACGACACGACCAATGATTTGGCAGAATTGACTCAAAGGCGACACAGGGAATGACCTTGTAGAAAATCGAATGAGAGACAAATGGATTTCCCAAACCGGCTTCAAATGATGAATAGGGGGTGTCATGTTCAAGAGCGACACTTACTACCAATTAATACGAAGATGAAAACATATCCCTTTCCCAAATTTTCCCCCACCATTTATGGCGAGTACCTCTTTATTTTTACGCAAGCTTGAGGAGGATAACATATGCTTGTTGATGTAAGCTCATCCTTCGGACAAGTCCCTCAGAGTATGTTTAACGAACCCTAAGACGGAGTGGTTCGGTCCCATCACGGGTCTGTCAATGTTTGTTTAACGAGTCCAGAGATAGAAAACTCGAAGGTTTTTTCAAAATTATAGAGTTTGGAAAAAACACTTAAAAGAGAACTCTCTCAGTTCCTTTTTCGTAAAATAGTCCTAATGAGACCGAACAAGAGATAAATTATCGCTCACCAGATGCTTACTTCAAATACTTTATCGAGCGTGAAAGTAGCAAGGTCGCTCGGCGATCTTTTCATGTTTAGAGAGTCTGAAAAGAGCCTAAAGAGAACTCCAGGGGGGTTCATTTTTCGTATAACCTTGTTGAGCCCGAAAAAGTGATAAAAGTACGCTCGATCGCGTTCTCATGTATTTACGAGTGCAAGAATGGACAAAGACCACACTCGAGGTTTTTTATATAAAAACCATAAAAAACAATAAAAAAACACGCGATAACAAAGAAAAAACATGTCCATATCCTTGTATTTGATCATCAAAGTCATCACGCCTGCAAGAGTTACACTCAACATGACATTAGGGATTAGGGTTTAATCGATAAATAATCATAAAAAACCAAAATGATATAGTAAAAGTAAATAAAATGAGTAAATACTCTTTTTACCACATCATTTTTACATTTCCACTATTGAGCTCAAAAAACCCCTCTTTTACCCTCCAAGTTTGGTATCAGATTGCGGGAGCTACGAGAGACCATTCAGCGAGTCGTCTGTGAAAGTTAGGTAGGCTCTTCGTCCTTAACACTTTCATGGTTTAATTTTGTAATTTCATTGGGTAAATTTTCATTTTTAAGTTGATTTTCCAAGCCCTACATGCGCGCTGCCATTCTCGCAGGCAGGCTATACGGGGCCTGCGAGAATGAGGCGTTCTCGTAGGTGAGCCTAAGGCCACCTGCGAGGTTCTCGCACTGTGCACACAGGGCACCTGCGAGAACCGAAAAGCTCAAAAAAAAATTTAAAATTTAGCCAATGAAAAAGAATGGATTCATAAAAATAGTTATTAATCTTCTTGTTGTGTCTCCTATGCAGATAATTGGTCATCAACATGGTGTTTGAATGGAACGAAAGGGAACATGAAGAAGAGAATGCAATGGCCGAAAATCATCCACCTACTATAGCTGCTTTGAGAGACTGTGGGCTCTTGAAGTACTTTCGCATCCCGGGCATGAGGGCCCAAGTCAGACTATTAGATTGCCTGGTGTGTATGTGGGACCTTGATCAGTAGGTGTTTCATGTGGGGGTCCACACACTGTCCTTAGACATTGAGGACATTTACTTTTTGATCGGATTGTCCCGGCGAGGGTACTATGTGAGCCTGACCGGTAGCAGAGGTGGCGGGCTACAGATGAGTGAGTATTGTCGTATACACTGCGTTCTCGAGGCTGAGAGAAATAAAGGAAAAGTAGCTATCTGGGGGGTACGAGATTAGACCCTCCATACTATCCTATTCACCATAGCACGGATGACTGGGAGTTCTGCTCCTCACATGGCATTACAAAGTTACTTCCAGTATGCTATTGAGTGTACTGAGCCTCGAGTGTTCAACTGGACAGATGATGTGCTTCACAGTATAAAAAAGCAATTGACCAAATGTAGGCGAGGTGACCTGAAGCAATTTGGGTACGGATCGTTACTGGTATCCTTCTTCCTTGAACGGGTCCCATTACTGAGGCTACAGGTGGAGTGTAATTTACCGGCTCTCAGGGATCCGCGGATGCTAAGATGGTGTCGGCTCATGGCCCGGCACGTAGCAGGACCGATCATCAAATATGATGATACTTTCTTTGACTGGCTTCAACCATAGATGTTGATGGTTGATGACTACACTTATGATGGGTTGGATTTCCGAGGAGATCCAGATTTTGTATTTCCAGAGGATGCTCAGTGGGGGGACCTTGGTAAGAAGTACACACATTTTTTCTGTTCAAATATTTTTGTGAATTTTTATCATATTCAAATGTTTTTGTTTTATACGTTCATCCAAAGACTAATACAAAATTGTTTGTTGATAACACAAATGTTGGACCTTACAGACCTCCTGGCACTTCTCCTATCTAGTGGCGAGGAGAGGTAGTGGCAGCACCACAGTATGTTGAGGATTATCAGGTGGTGGAACAGAATCTAGAGGGCCTAACTGCAGACATTCCAGACATGACTCTGGAAGAAGTTCCACGATGCGATCAGCGTCATATTGTAGGGGTATCAACATCTATGAGTCGGCTGCTCTGTAGGGTTTCTCGAGCAGTCGTGTGTTACCGTGAACATCATCCATGATGTCACTTTGTAGAAGCTGTGAGCTTCAAATTTTGACATTTTGGTCTTCGGACAAACTTTTTTTGTAAAAAACTCTTTTATATCGTTATATATACAGACGACTTCTACCGGTTTACCTTATATTGTGTGAATTTCGATGTGTTTGATTTATAAATGATTCAAATGTTTGTCCAATACATAATTAGCCAATGCATCTGTTAATGTATGTAGACATCTAGGAATATGTTGATATTCAATGTGATCAAAATAACATTCCAAGAGGCAAATTCGCAAATACACCCGTAACAAAGTAGGACTTCGAATAGAGTAGACATTACTTAACTGTAGTACTATAAGCTGCGAATCGAGACACATAACCAAATGATGGATTCCGAGCGAGACAGCATCAACTAATAATTCAATAACAGTGCTATACTATGCAATGTTATTGGTCGCACAGCCGAGACACACACCTCGTAGAGATACAAGTTCGTTTGTTGGGGCATAGATTGCCCATGCAGCGGAAGCAAGGTTCTGAGTACTACGGCTAGCGCCATCAGCAAAACCAATATAGGGTAGTGAAGACTCCGACATCTAGAAATCAAATACAACGTCACATAAGGGCAGAGCCCAGATAATGACAAAAGAAAGCTATAGTAACACACAAAAAGTATGATACATTAAAATACAAGTACTTGTGCACAGATGATTTATGCATAGTACTTCTTCAAGTACAACCCATTCCTGGGTTCACTCAAAGTGATACCATCGTAATCTACCAACTCATATGCTCATTTTTCCAAAACTCGACGAACAATATAAGGACCTCGCCACATGGGTTTGAATTTCCCAGCTCCTAACACATCTCGATCCTGTTCATAGAGAAGAACAAGATCACCTTCGGAGAAAACGCGAGGCTTGACATGCTTGTCATATTGGGCCTTGACACGTTTCTTCTGGGCTTCTATTACTAGAGTGGCGTCACGTCGAGTTTCGTCTAATCGCATAAGATACAATAGACGTTCTTCTTCAGTAGAAGTGTTGGGTAGGAGTTCAACAGCTAGCTTCAGAGAGGGTATCTTGCATTCTATAGGAAGAATGGCTTCCACACCATAGACTAACCGAAAAGGCGTAAACCCAGTAGCGGACTTGACAGATGTCCGGTATACCCATAATGTCGAAAACAACATTGTGTGCCAACTTGTTTTATGAATCTCTATCATTAGTCGAAGCATAGTTATGAGAACTTTGTTAATCGCTTCGACTTGACCATTGGCTTGTGGATAATAGGGCATTGAGTTATCATGGCGAAGACCCAACTTTTCAGTAAGTTCGGACATCATAAAATTCCTAAAGTGGCTACCGTGATCATTGACGATAGCTTGGGGAACACCAAAACGAGCTATGACGTGATTAAAAAGAAACAATGTTGCAGTCTTTCCAGTATTGTCGAATGTCGGCATCGCCTCGGCCCATTTCGTAAAGTAATCAATGGCTACAATGATGTAACCATGCCCCCCGGCCGAGTGAGGGTGACATGTCATGAAATCAATGCCCCATTTCGCAAAAGGACCAACTGAGACCACAGGGTGAAGAGGAGCAGGATGTGACCGAATTTTTTGATTGTAGGTCTAGCAACCATGGCATTTCTAAATGATAGTAATGCAGTCGTTAAACAAAGAAGGCCAAAAATACCCTGCACATAAAATCTTCTGGGCAGTAGCATACCCAGACATATGACCACCACATGCTTCGGAATGACAGTCATTCAGATCTTTCTCGGATTCGTCAAACGTTAGACAACGTCGAAAAACAAAGTCGATCCCTCGACGATAAAGAGTATCCCCGAGTATAATGTATTGACGAGCTTGATAGCATATGCGACGTCGTTCAGTACTGGACAAAGTTGGCCGAAAATTCTGGGTGTGGAGATATATAATGATATCCCCATACCAAAGATCATCAGTGCTAATAAGGAAAAGAGATTCATCGGGTAATGAATCTACTGCTACATTTTCCGTTGCAGAATAGGGAAAATCGCATATCAACTCAGCAAAAACTAAGGACTTCTTGGACTTGGCACGGTCGAATTCCAAGTCAAACTCCGGGAGTATCACAATCCATTTGGAGTATTTTCCCCCTAGCAATTGACGTGTCAAAATGTGTTGCATAGGGTTGCAATGAGAAATCACCATAGTCTTGTGTGAGAGGATATAGTGCCGGAAGCGTTGGACGGCTTGAACGGCAGCCAAGGCCAGTTTTTCGACATGTTGATACTTGATTTTAGTTGGTGTGAGACTTCAACTCAAGTAGTAAATAACATGTTCGTTGTGCGTATCATCCTCTTGGACGAGAACCATGCCAATAGTGTACTCTGAGGCAGCAAGATAAAGGAAATAATCGTGACTATAATCGGGAGGAAAGAGAAGCGGAGCTCGTGTTAGGGACAACTTCAAAGCTTCAAAAGCATTGTTGGCAATGGCATCCCAGACGAACTCTAAATCTTTCTTTAGTTGCCGCGTAAAACCACGAGTGATCTCCGCGTAATTAGGGATAAAACAACGAAGAAAGTTTGCTTTCCCCTGCAAACTTTTCAACTGGCGCAGTGTAGAAGGAGGAGGGAGATTAAGGATTGCCTCAACCATCAAAGGATCCACCCAGATCCCTTGACGGGAAACGATAAAACCTAGAAGACGGCCGGATTCCACACAGAAAACGCACTTATGAGGATTTAAACGTATCCGGTAGAACTGACAGCGAACGAAAATGGCCCGGAGGTGGGTTGGGTGATCGACTATGCGCATAGAATGAGCGGGCAAATCGTCCAAATAGGGTTGAACGATATGCTTGATATCATGAAAATCATAAGACATAGCATGTTGAAAAGGCGCGCCAGCATTCTTGAGACCGAAAGGAAGTTTCCGATAGGAAAAAGTACCCCAAGGACAAATAAAGGCAGTCTTATGTTGATCCTCGGGAGCAATGTTAATTTGATTGTAGCCGGAGAAACCATCCATGAGAGAGAAGATTTCACTTCCGGCGCAGTCATCGACAATCTAATTGATGAAAGGGGTAGGAAAGTTGTCTTTGGGACAAGCTTTGTTAATATCCCTATAATCAACACATACACGAATATTGCCTCCTTTCTTGTCAATCGGGATAGGATTGGAAACCCATTCTATAAGAGCCACCGAATAAATAAAGCCGACTTTCAGAAGTTTCTCAACTTTGAGCTTGATAGCAGCCGCTTTACGTGGGTGAGATGGACAAAGGCATTGCCGGACGGGTTTAGCGTCGGGATATGTCTTTATCTCATGTACAACAATTGCAAGGTCGATACCTGGCATCTCTTCGTAGCTCCAGGCGAAGATGTCACAAAATTCTTTGAATAGAAACGTATAGGTGACTATTTCGTCAGGGGAACACGAAGCTCCAAAATGAACATTTTCGACAATCCCAGGTTGAATGGATATGTCAATGGGAATTGTGGGCAAGATATTGCTTAAGTTCCCTTCAGCAAACACATCGCGTGTAGACTCGGGAACAATCGAGATGAACACAACGGTCGACGGAGTCGAAATCCGTTGGTAGTTCTCAAGAGTATGTTGCTCCAAAAAGAGTATGGAACGATGATGCCCATTGTCCCAAGGGGTGTCCTCCATGATGGACATGATCATCTCGTCAATGGGAAAAATAACACGAAAAGGATCGGGAGACAAATCATCAAGAGAGGGGGTAGAAGGTTTTGTCGATTGAATGGCCTGATAGGCAAATTCAACCGGACTTAACGACATTGCGTCGCCGAAATGAAGATGATCTCCAGGGTCATGGACAATCCAACGGTCGTGAGACGCAGGAAGTTCGTGAGGCACAGTGGAGATCATGTTGATAGAAGCAACTGACGAGCATGGAACATCGGGCGGTGGAATGGGAAAAGTACCCATTAGCGAGGAGTCCTTTAAAAGGCCTACATCGACGTTCTCATAACCCGGTGGGGTTTTAGCAATAAACAGTACGTTTCCAGTACGGGTATCAGAATTGAAGAAGGCAAGTTGGTTGACGGTAACAACCTTTCCTTGATGAGGTAAACGTACTACACGAAAAAGTGTCAACACAAAGGTGTGCATGGAATCAATCCAGCTGCGGCCAAGAAAAAGATTATAATCAAGTGGAGCGTCAAAGACTTTCACTTCAACTTGGACCGTCTTACCTTCTAGTGTGATGGGCAACGAAGGAAGAACACCGTAGGGCTTAAAACCAGAGCTATTGAAGGCTTTAAGAGTGTTCTGGGATTCATTCAAAGGAGGAGAGCCAATGGCTTTCCAACAAGCAAGAGACATAACACACGTCAAGGCACCCTCGTCGATAACAGTTCGGCAAATGTTTTTGTCGGAGACAACCACTTGTATTTGAAATGCGAGTTGAGGGGGTAACCTTGGAATGTGATCTTCCAAGTCAAAGACTATCAAATTCGTATCTGTCGGGTCAATTCCACCTATAGCTTTCAACAGTGCCTTCTGTTGTGCAGGACAAGACTGAAGGACTTCAAGGGCTAACATTGCTGAAGGCGCTTGGGCCAGATCTTCAACAATGCTATAGTTCTGGGTCGCACGAGCATGAGGATTGAAAGTCGATTTCTGAACGACACCTTTTGGGAGTGGTCGCAGAACTGTATCAAGGCTCGGTTGTTCAAGATGAAGAGGACCGTTAGTAGGTGGAGTCGCGAGAGAGGGTTGGACCAACGAAGGAGGTAAATCATCAACCTTCTCCTTAGATGCAGAATAATCTTTGGCTCAAGTAGTGAGTGCAACGTTGTTCTGCTTAGAATCACCAGTACACATCAAAACATAAGAAGTGGTAGAAGATGAGGGTTGGTCATGGATGACCAACTGGGCCTGTTGTTGAGACGGGAAGGGTTGGGACAAGACAACCATTGTAGAAGGTTTTGGAGCTCCTTGAAGGAACTTAGTGACCTTGGCACGTCGTGGACAATCCTTCGTGTAGTGATCATCACCACAGATAAGGCAAGGGTATCGTGGTTTGCGCTTATCCCGATCTTCAACAGGAGTGGTTTTAGTTTGCTCTGCTTGAGTATTATTTTTTTCCTCCTTATTCTTGCCTCTCCCCTGTTTAGATTTGTGATTACCGGCTGGGGTAGATTGGACAACATTTACCTCAAAAGTTTTGCCGATGGGATGGGCAGGAGACGAAGCATTTTGAACATTATAAGAAGTAGATTTAGGGTTTGTGCTTGAAACGAAATGTGATTGAGTTTGAGAAGTACCAATCACACCATCAACCGCATGCGAGGCAGCTGAGGTAGTTGAAGTGCTGGAAGCATTAGGACGAGGTAAATCAGGTAATAAATCGTAAAGGGTTCTCGTTTGCGAATAAACGAGATCAAGATATTAAGCACGACTTATAGCCTGCTCTTCCGTGACAACACCACCCATGGCAATGTCCTTACCAATTTCGTTCACAAATGATTTTGTAAACCATTATGCCAATAACTGATCGGGGAGTTCAAGTTTAATGAGACGTCATCTCCTTCACCACTCATGGATATGATCCGATATATGAGTGCCTTTAGTCTGTTTGAAGGAAGTCAAAATCTCAGTCCCGGTATTATAACGGATTGGTAACTGGTAATGCGTAAGGAAAGCCATGGATAGGGTGTTAAAATCAGAGAAGAAACCTTGTGGCAATTCAATATACCACTTCGCAGCAGAACCGGTAAGGGTTCGTTGAAAAATACGTAAACGAATAGAGTCATCCATCAACGAGTTGGATGAACACCATAGGTGAAAAGTCATAACGTGATTGTTTGGGTCCTCTCCTACTTTGCCGTCAAATTTAGGAATGTCCGATGGAAGCTTGGCTGGGATAATAGGCCATTGGGGAGAGTGACGAATAGGATCATTTAAAATCCTAGACAAATCCGGCAAATCCAAATTAGCGAGAAAGGGTAATTGTCGATTCACTTGCGGGTACTGGTGGCTTTGGGGAGGAAGCCCTGTCGGCAAACCAGTAGGACCATACGCAGTCTGCATATAATGTGAAGACCCAGGCATATTTGGTGGTGGTTGGACATGATAGTAACTCATCGAATTATACCCTGGAACAGGGGCTTGAGTTTGAGCATTCGACCCCCAAATAGGATTGAACGAACCGGGATATGGTTGGCCCATGCTAGGGCGGTGTGACAGATGCAACTGGAAACTGTTGCCCCCCAGTCGATTGAGGAGGATTTTATATCATTTGATTCCAATACTGGGCCAAGGATGGAGGTATGTTCTACCCATAAGGCGGGGTTTCCCCTCCAATTGAAGGTGGTGTACCAATTGAGGGTATAGTTCCAATTGGCACTTTCCAACTGAGAGGGGGTTGAGTTATACTACCTTGATGAGATTGTCCACCAACCAGAATCTAATAAGCTGGAGTGAATGACGGAATAGCACCACTAGGATTAGGATTGCCAGTAGAAGACAAAGAAGGTCCTCCAAAAGGAAATTGAGGGAGTGTTGGAACAAAACCGGGAAGAAAGTGCCCAGAAGAAGAAGGACCACTAGGAGAACCAGATGGTGTTTGTGCAGGAGTAGCAATGGAAGCATTCAACGCACGGTATCTAGGTGGTAGTGTCGGATTGACATTGGGCGTCTGCGGCGTGTTGATGGGAGCAAGACTAACTGCAGGTAATCCGGTTGGAACACTCGTAGTAGCTGCAAGATGGGCCATTTTGGCAGGGACAGTAAAGTGATAAGCGGTAGTCAACGGTATTGTCTTGAGATTAGAGATCTCGAAAATCACAGGAGGATTAATTTCAAAAATCATGGGTGAACCGGGACCAAAAAGGTCTCGTCGAAAAACACTTGTAGACCAAAAAGGATCTTGGCCTTCTATACCGGGAAAGGGTCCAGTCGGAGATCTAGAATACACAACATTTAAGTCTCCGGAAGAGTCTGCTCGCATAAAACGTCTCTCGGAATCGAGGTTAAGTCTAAAGTCCTCTCGAGTGTTTGTAATTCGAAAACGTTCTAGAGAGTCAGTGCGTTCCACTTGTGGTGTGGTGACGACTGGGACTTCACTCTGCCGAGGAGAGCCTCCAATTGTGCTTGTGGGCAAGGGTTGAGAACCTTCCAGATGCTATGGAGATAAACCTTGCATTCTACGTGAACGACGTGGAGGAGCTATTGTAAACGAGTGACAAACTTCGCGAAGAAAATCCTATGGTCAACTTCGAGAAACAAACAACACGCGCTAGTAAACAAAATCTAGGAAGCAAAACCAAGCAAACAAGACCTTCTAATGTCGAAGCCATTAGTTGGTGATGAAATCCAACGTCGCAACAACAAGACGAGAAGGGGCGAGGCTAGGGTGGAAAATTTACGCTGACAACCTGCTTAACGGATTTACACCCTAGTGCAAGCTCCCACACATAATCGTGGGTATACCCTCCAAGGAGCCCGAGTGAGTTTGGTCAACGTCAATTCCAGGTACCGTGAAGACTTTCCCCTCCACAGTCACCTCGGGTAAGAACCTAGAAAGATAGGCCACTAAGGTCACCACCAACAACAATAAAGCCTGGGGGGACAGTCGACAGTCCGATCCACACGCAAGGGCAGGGTATCTGGCCCGAAATCAACTCAAAAGGCTTCCACTCATCATTGTGGGTATACCTCCGAGTGATCCCCGTAATACGTGCAATCTCTACACTGATATCAACAAAGCAAGGTGAGTAACTCTGCCAATATCAATTCGACCTAGTGTTTGACCCTTGTGTGAGAAGGGATTCCCAAGACAAGATGTTGCAAATGGAATTTAACACTCCCTAACACAAGATGCTATTGTGTGTTTTGTGCTTTTGGAGAGTGTATCTCTCTTCCTACTCCAAAGCTCTAGCATAGCTAAATGTTGGTGTAATAGATCCCTAGAAAAGAGTTACTAGATAAATTTATGATTACGCAGTGTTATTAAGAGCTGTTGTTTACTCAAAGGTAACGGAAATGAAACTTATGTTGTATGACTCTGACCCAATAATGCAAGGATGAGAATGAAGTATATCACTTTTCGTTCAATGAATCCTATGTATGGGAGAGAGAGAAAGTTTTCTAGATCAACCTTGAACTATAATGCAAAATTTCCTTTGAAATGCAAATGCAAACAATCACTTATCAAATGACAATTCTCTATTGTGTCTTTTTCAAACACCTCAACAATCTCAATAATTTGATTTTCAATGTTTTTCTAAAACGA
>ML849303.1:15879-27332 GCA_009831015.1 Picea engelmannii
ACATTTACATGGAAAAATGATTCACTATGGTACAAAGATCACTTATATTTATGTAAGAACTCCCAACTCAAACAAAATGTACTATTGGAATTGCACACCTCTCCAATAGGAGGGCACTCAGGATTTTTGAAAACCTACCATAGGGTCAAGAAGTAATTTTTTTGGGATGGCCTTAAAACTGATGTTCAAAGGTTTGTAGAAGAATGCTTGGTTTGCCAACAAAATAAGGTGGAAAAAATTAAGACCCTAGATCTTTTACAACCATTAGCCATCCCAAGTCAGCGTTGGGAGGAGGTTTCCATGGATTTCATCACAGGGTTACTGAAGTCTGAAGAAAAGAGTGCCATCATGGTGATTGTTGATAGACTGACCAAGTACGCACACTTTTGTGCACTCTCTCATCCCTTCAAATCCAGTACAGTTGCTATCGCATTCATGGAGACAGTTCAAAAGCTACATGGCAGCCCAAAGATTATTGTAAGTGACAGAGATCCCATCTTCACTGGACATTTTTGGACATAATTATTTTCTTGTTTGGGTACTCAATTGTCTCATAGTTCATCCTATCATCCTTAATCTGATGGACAAACCGAGATAGTGAACAAATGTCTGGAAGGATATTGTCGTTGCTTTGTCTCTGATAAACAAACACATTGGTTCAAATGGTTACCATTGGCATAATGGTGGTATAACACTTCCTTTCATACTGCAACAAAAATGACACCATTTATGGAACTCTATGGATACCACCCTCCTTCCATCACTTCTTCTCTAAAATAAAAATCTAAGGTTCAAGCAGTGGAATATCACATCGAGGATCAACAACAAGTTCTCCAAATATTAAAGGACAACCTTACCATGGCACAGAATCGGATGAAACAACAAGCAGATCAACATCGTAGTGAAAGAAGTTTTGAAGTAGGGGATTGGGTGTTTTTAAGACTACAACCATACAAATAGATTTCCCTCAAGCAAGCCAAGAATGATAATAAATTATCACCAAAGTACTATGGCCCTTATAAGGTGTTGCAAAATATTGGTACTATGGCATACAAATTGGAGTTGCCTACATCTTCACGAGTACACCCAATGTTCCATGTTTCATTCTTAAAGAAGGTTATACGTGACAAGATCCTAGTTCAAACTATATTTCCAAAACTTGATGAGGAAGGAAAAATAATATTGGAACCTGAAGCCATTATTGACACAAGAATTCGACAGCTAAGGAATAGATCCATTTCAGAGTATCTCATTAAATGGAGGAAACTATCGACTGAAGATTCCTCTTGGGAAGATGATTATTTTATACAGAAGCATCCACAGTTACTCAAGCGTTGTGGACAACACTTGTCTCAAGGGGAGGGGCATGTTAAGCCCTAAATAGTGGCTCATTACCCCTTAATTGGGGCATATTACATTAGTAATTTTATTTTATTTATGTCATCTTTATTCCATTAGTTGTAATTATACCTCCTAGTCTCCTATATATACAAAGGACACATTTTCATTTGGAATCATCTTGTAATTGAACATTTATGTGGGCATAAGGAGGTTTCCCCCTGGAAGAGGCTTATTTTGAATTTCTCTCTTTTTCAAGGCATTGAGTACTTATTCTAAGGTTTTTCTACTCTATATTGATATTTGGTTCTTAACACACAGGCACATCCAACTCTGTCGATCACTTTTCTCACCGTGTTGATTTGGAGTTCTTCTCAACTCTTTGTATGGAGGAGGTCATATCTACGTTCCATATCTGTCTCAGATAGGAACCTACACCCTTCTCAGGGGATTTCTCTCAGGTTTTTAAGATGGGGAATGTCTCACATAGCTGCAATGATCCACATATCATAGGTTTGTAAGCTAGAGAATGTCTCACATAGCTACAATGATCCACATATCATAGGTTTGTAAGTTGGATAATTTCTCACATAGTTGCAATCATCAACACTCCCTCTCAGCTAGGGAGACATTCTTCATCATGCCAAGTCTCACATGGATGTAATTTGAACTTTTTCTTAGTTGTAGTAATCAACACTCCCTCTCAACTAGGGAGGCATTCATTACCAAGTTATTTTGGTAAAGATGTCTGCAATATTCTCATGTGTAGGAAGATACTGCATGTGTACTATTTTCCTCTGCATCATATCTCTGATATAAGGATATTTCATCTCATCGTTTTTTGATCCATCAAGAAACATTGGGTTCTCAAGGAGCTTTGCACACGACTCTTGGTTATCATCATAGGATCCATATCATGGTCAAGTAAATATTTCAAAATCTTGTGAAGCCATATGGCTTCGCACACTCGATGTTATATACTATGCTTTTGTGGTACTCAAGGCCACAAAGTTTTGTTTCATGTTGCATCAGGAAATCATGGAAAACTTCACGATAAGAAAACAATCGGATGTGCACTTCTGGTCCACTGTACTCTCTAGTCCATCTGTATCAACATACACTGCAAACTCAAGTTCACACTGGAGTCATATTTCAGGCCATATCCAATTGTGCCTCGTATATATATCTCAATACATGATTTACTGCTATCCAGTGAATATGTCTCAGATGAGTCATGGATTGACTAAGAACATTCACTGCATGGAATGAATTAGGTCTGGTGTTAACCAGATACATCAATGATCCAATCAGTTGTGGATCAATGTCATCTCAATCATCATCATTTTCTTCAAATCCATCATGGTGGTTTTTCATTCTGTCATATTGAACTTCTTTTAATATTCATGTTGTATGTTTTCCTTGACTTAGGAAAAATCTCATCGGCCTTCTGTCATACTTCTTATCTCAAGAAGTGGTGCATCATACTCATATCCTTCATCTCGAAATCAAAAGTCAAGGCTTGCTTGTATCTAACAACAAGGATTTCTAAATAACTCATCAAAATCAGGCTCTCGTCACCAACATTGTAATAATATAGGTTTGGATCAACAACACTCTTGCTGAAACCCAAACTCATCAAGAATCTATCCATTTGATTATAGTTTCCAACTCATGGATGGTAATACGGATGGAAGTGTATCTGGTTTACTGGATCAAATGTCTCATCATATACAACTCCCTCTATTTGTGAGAAACCTCTGGCTATATATCTCGCTTTGTATTTCTTGACACTTCTATCAGTTGCATGCTTGATCTCATAGATCCACTTGGAATTCATTACAGACTTTCCTTTTGGTATTTGAACAATATCTTATACATGATTATTTTAAGATATACTGGTATTCTTCTATTATGGCATCTTTCCATACCTGGTATTCTCTTGTTGCTTCTTTATGACAAGAAGCCTCAGAATCAATTATGTGGCTCATGGCTGAAGGGTAGCTTAAAAAATATCTTTGTTCTCTCAGGATGTGCCTTGAGAGGCTTGTATGTTTATTTTACTTCTGCAGAGTGAGCCTAGGAAAAGCGTTTATGCCCTACTACAATATCTCTGAACATATCAACTGGAGAAATTGGATTAGCTGGAATAGTGTATGTCTCCCTCTGAACTGTTGAAGGGGGAGAAGGCATTGTCTCTCTGTCAATATTCATTTGAGATTCTTTGGATCTTTGAAAATATATCTCTTCTTTAAGGAAAACATATTTTCTTGTCTCAATATGTCTCTGATCAGGGATGTCGATCTTGAATTTCTTCGAAGATTCAATGCTATCCCATAAATATATCCGTTCTCCCTGGAGGTTTTGGCTTGGACTTCTTCTCTTTGGGTACATGAAAAAAAACTGAGCACCCAGATATCCTGAAGTGTTCAATATCAGGCTTCACTCCATTGATGGCTTCTTCAGGAGTTATGTTTTTCAAATTCTGGTGAAGACTCTTGTTCTAAACATATATTGTGCCATGCATGATTCTGCCTATAGAATCATAGAAGGATTATGATCATGTATTATTTCATTGGTTTCCCCAATGATGGTTCTATTCTTCCTTCTTCTTTTTCAAATAGTTTTGCCTCCCTCTGATTCAAGTGGCTCCCTCTTAAGGATAAACATCTTCCTTTGTTGTTATCCTATCTGGAAAACGAAAACAAGAGGAAACAAAACAATAATATCTCCTAAAGGAGAATAATGAGTTCATCTCTAGAATCAAAACAATTTAAGGATTATTGTCATGGCTACAACACCTACTTGTCTTGTAGCAAACTTTAGAAATATAGGTTAGAGGAATGCCAATTACAATAATCAAACCTGGAGTCTTCACTTTGAGTGTGTTATTCCTCTGAATGTACTGATGTCCCTCTGGATCCATGAATTTAGCAAAAGGTTCCTTCCTAGTGGAATTTCCCTCATGACAATGATACAAATAATATATATACAAGTGCATACCTGAGGGTGCTGATATGATTTCTCCAATGGATCCTAGCTGATCTTTTTCCTCTTGACATCTTCATGAAGGAGGTATGTCACAGTGACACCTTTTTGTATCACCCACAATAATTCTTCCTTTGAATTCTTGTCTTCCATAAACTTGAAGGTTCTTGATTCATCAAGCTTAGCTTCCATCATAGTTTTGTTTATCATAATTTTAGATTCTTCACAACCTTTTGTCAACTGGGATARAAAACCTAATGGCTAGGYTAGGCTAGMACTTTCAGTTTTTGTTGGACTTATGACTGCCAAWAATAAACCTTTGAAAGATAAGAAAACACTGGTGAGATGAAGAGCTCCTTCAATGAGTTGCAGAAACCCTAATACTAAAATTTCTGTAGAAATTAGTGAAACCCTAGGGCCAAAATTTCAAAATGMTYAGAATTTTTATCTSAAGCTTGTTGGAGGTGATTTGAAGGATTTTGTACACTAYTATTCCATTTTTATCCCCAAMATCCAAGTTCCAAGTGTTTAAAAMMTTCARAAGACCAGGTCGTACAGATTTTMTGGGAACCCTAGGAGGGTCGTACAGTTTCTGTAGCAGAGAGACAGGATGGTTGAAAGTTGTTTGTGCAATGGGTTCTTCAATACATATGCTCTGAAACCATGTTTATTTTTCAATAATATTGGTTAATCATGTATTTCATTCCATTTTTTCATTTWTCTTAACCATAAACAATAATGTTGCAGCAACCAAGATCACAAGAAGAAACACCATGCACAAGAACACAAGAAGTATCCTAGGAAACCCTTCTCAACAAGGGAAGAAAACCCAGCCAAATCCCTTGCTATATKATTCAATAGAAATACCTTCACCACCAATAAGACCTATAACACAAGAGGGTKCTCAAACCCTAGAAGACTAGCGCTCAAGAGAGGTGTGCACTTTTCCCAAGAAGATGTACTTRCTGAAATTTCCAAACTCATGTGAAAGATATGATTCCTCAATGGGGAATTTACCTTTACTTATACTAACATGAACCTGTCAACAGAAGTTTCTATTGGCACAATAGGGCCRACCTCACTAGCTTATAATATAACTGATATTAACTAGATTAATTATATTTTACATTAATTACCAGTGACATTAAGGTGGGGATGACCTATACTCTTTACATTACAATTAGGGTTACAGGAAGGTCTGACTCTAGAAMAATATAGCAAGGGATCTGATACACCCACTAGTGMTCATACACTAGGGGAAAATCCATAGGGATGTCCATATCTATGGCTCACTGCATTAAACAGAAGAACCACTTCTTCACTAGTGCTCAGCCACTAGGATCACGTTCACCTATGCTCATCYGCAAGCACATCCACTCAATAGATATTCTTTCCCACTGCATTACACAGGAGAGTCATCTGGAGTTTCTCGTCAAMTCCTATCCTCAGAGGAGRCTAATACATCATMTTCATTTATGTTATCATGACGATGTACCTAACACTTTGGGATTTCACAWATTCACCTTGTGCTCAGTCATARGCACATCCAACTCTRTAGATCAMTTTTCTCACTGTGTTGATCTGGAGTTATTATCAACTCTCTGTATGGAGGAGGTGATCTCTACRTTCAAACTCTATCTCAGATAGGAACCACACACCCTTCTTAGKGGATTTMTCTCAGGTTTGTAAGTTGGATAATGTCRCACATAGCTACAATGATCCACATCTCATAGGTTTGTAAGTTGGAGAATGTMTCACATAGCTTCAATCATAAAAAAAAACTGAGGTCATAAATCAAATGATCGTGCATATCCTGTGCATGTATAATTCCAAGAACCCTTGAACATGGGATGAGATTCTTCCCTATTTTCAACATAGCTACAATTGATCCCTTCATATCTCAATCGACCACAACCCCTTTCAGGTGGGGTTGGGATTCCAACCATTGGTTCCCATAGATGTTGCACTACCCCTTGCAATCACCTCGCCGACTCACCTCTTGCTCCAACTAAAGCTGACAAACCCACCAGGCTCATTGAGCAGATCCATCACATCTACCAATAGGTTCATTATATCCTACATAAGTCCAATGAAAAGTACAATAAGCACCATGATCAACATCAGATGCCACATAAGTTTTAGGTGGGTGAAAAAGTTTGGTTGCACTTGCAGAAAGAATGCCTTACGGGACCCCATCAGAAGCTTATCCCACTCTGCTATAAGTTGTACACCATCACCAATGTTATGGGTGATAATTATTTTGAGCTCAACATTCCTCCTTTCCTTAGCCTACACCCAGTGTTCAACGTGGATCTCCTTTGACCTTATTTCCCACCATTATTGGACACCTCAGAGATAGAAAAATAGCTTAAACCAACAAAGCTCAACCTCGACTACATACAATAGGAATATAGTGATCATATTGTGGAAAAACAGGTCAAGGGCACTCATCATCAAAGGATCCATCTTTATCGAGTTGTCAAAGCAGGGCAACTCCTGCACCAAGGCAAGTGGCTCACCTAGGGCCAAATTCAGCAGAAGTTTCCTCATCGGATGGGGACACTCAATGAAATGGAGACCATTGCTTCATAAGGGCAGAGTATTGATTCATATGGATTTCATTGGCCTCCCACCCATTCCAACTGGCTCATTTTGGCAGTTTTCCAGTTTGGTGGTTTTTTCCTTGTTTTCGGGTCCCTGACTTTCGGGGCCGTTTTGAGGCCCTAAACAACATTTTTATGGATCGCCATAGGTATACTATGGACAGAGTCAAAGTTTGATGAAAACATATGTAGTCCTCAGATAGACCTTTCCAATAGGCTATCATGCGCATAAAACGAATATCGTATGAAAAATTTACAACCCCAAGAAGTTGATGTACTAACTTACCCAAACATGGCCCACATGACTTTTGGCGCTTCATCTCCTAGGGTTAGGTTTTTCGATGTCTAGAGTTTTTTACATTCCTATTTATTTTAAAAATGCCTTGAGATCCTCATTGTAATCATCTTCTTTCGAATGAGCACAACCGTCACATCTCTTCTCAAAGATAAGCCGCCACCATTCTAGCAAGCTTGTTTTCGCTACATTTTACAGTTTCATATTATTTCCTTATTGAATAGAAACCAGTTTTATTGTATATATGTTATTCTGTGTTAAGCATATTTTGATAATAATCTATATTCATTTTTTTCTGGTCATAAAATCTGGATCATCAACATTCTTGATTCTAAAGAACTGAAGGCGAAGGAATAGAAGGATGCAAGTAGTTGGAACATGTAGATCAGAAGTGGAAAGAGCATCAAAGTAATGAAAACAATTTCTAGAGTTGGTAAAGGAGAAATAATCCTCTTAAGAGGCATTGGGATGCATGCTATAAACATATTTTAAAATACTATGTCATGTTCATGTGGATGTATACCTTGAACATAAGCAATCAAGAGAGATACAAATGATAATAGTACAAGCATAATTGTTTTGAAAGCAGGAGAGACATGGACAAGGAATTAATTTAGATACTCCTAAAGATACATCAGTGGTACAGGAACAACGAGTCCAAAAGGGAAAGGCATAGATCAACATTCGACTTGGTTTCATATTGGTCAAAATGAACTATCTTTAGTAATAGGAGATGGGAGTGGGTGTTGAAATACATGATACAAGTATTGCAAAGATTTAATGAACAAGAATTGTGTTATCAAGGAATTTATGAGTCAGAACCAGATCTATTAATGATGGTGCCAAAGGCCAGAGATAGATCCATGCTCCATAAAAGCATACAAAATTACACTGATCTAATACCTAGGATCAGAGATCCAAGATGAAGACTAAATTCTAGAGTGAAGATGGAAGAGTGAATTATCATCACTAAGTTGTCATAGTGAATTATTGTCACTAAGTTGCAATATGGAAGAGTGAATTATCATCACTAAGTTGTCTAATATCTATCTTTTAAGGGTCCAAAAGTTCTTCAGTGGGAAGGTGTGATCTAGGAGGATCTACGGAACGCTCATAGAGGTCTAAGAGGATCTAGAATGCTCAAAGAGGTCCCAAGGGATCTAGAAAATCTCAAAATTAAAGTATTCCAAATTCTTTTGAAAACACCATCAATGCGTTGAGCTCGGCGATATCTTTCTAACGACGAAAAAATTGTCTCAAACGGAGTTTGTATGAAAAATTTATGAGTAGTAAAAGTTCAAGTCAAATGGAAAAGTCAAAAGGGTGACACATGTCACCATTGCAAGTGTGACATGTGGCACATGATGGTACAAGTGACGTGGCACATTACCATATAGGTCATACAGTGATGACATAGAAATTAGGTGACATGACATGATTAGTTGGCAACTTATTGGGAAATTCTATATGTCTAGGTGGATGAATCACATGTTGACTTGTGGCAAGGGATAACCAATCAGAGACCACCACATGGAGATCTCCCATTGGCCAATATTGGTTAGTGTTTATCAAAATTTATGGATTTTACAAGTGTCAAACCACCAACCTCCATAATCCTTAACAAATCCTCCCCTACCATCGCACTATCACATAAGTCTTAACCTATCTATGGCATAAATTATATTTGAATTAATGTAAAGCTCATTTTCAGGGGAAAAGGGGTTGAGGGCTAGCCCCCATCCCCATGTTTATATACTATACATGCGACCACTTCCATATCCCACACGGGGATAACGAACTTCACCACCGTAACCATATATTAAAAAAAACCAACGAATATGCCTACTAAAAGAGGATCATGGGGAATGGAACCCTTGACCTCCTCTATAATTAGCCAACGGTTTAACCGTTAGGAAAACCAATATGCTTGTTACAGGATGCCTCCAATATTAGAGATAAGTTGCATTAAGTTGCAGAGAAGAAGTTAGGGTCGTGGCCTATTTATCGGCATGAATCCCAATGTACACAGATCTCGAGATACACACATACCGATGAATAATTTTCAATGTAGGGAATGGATTCCAAGGTAATACAAATGCCTCGATTTACGTACAAAGAAGAGGTCAAGTATGGTTGCCTTGTAAAGCATGCCATAAGGTATATTAATAGCACCAAGGAAACTTTATACTAATTTTTCACAATTTTTCGCAAGGATAATGAATTTGAGGTATATTTTATGATCAGAGGTCATTTGTAAAAGTCTTAGTTCAAATTGCCATTAATGAGCACCATAGTGCACCATTTGATGTGTAAAGAGGGTGTAATTGAGCCAGTTTGGAATTTGGTTGACTTTATAGTCAAATTTCTCATAAATTTGTAAGGATTCTAATTGTGAACTCATTTTCTTGTTTTGAGTAGTGGAATTAAAGAGAGTCCATTAAATTGGCTTTTGTGGGTCCATATTGTAATGTAATTTGGTATTTTGAGATGATGGAGAATAGCCATGCTATCTAAAGGGACTTTGAAGATGAAGTAATATGACATCTACATATGTAATTTAAGTTCTTTTATTTTATGTTGTGTCATCTCACTATTCTGCAAATTAATCATCATTTTATAAGTTTTTTTTTGTTAAAGAGCACATCATAATTTTTCTATAAATCACCTAAATATGATCAAGAAATTAATTCTAAATCAAATTAAATGTTGCATGTGTATATGATAAAGAAACAAGTAGTGTCCAATGATTTTTGGATCACTAATCTGAAAAAAAAAATCAACATTATATTTTAATCAACTTACAATACTCTCAAACTATCACTTAAGTAAGGAAGTTATAAGGTATATATTCCCATATTTATCGAAAACCTACATGACCCCAACTACTTCAAACAACCAAAAAAAAAAAACTTTGAATCAAATAATTAAACATAAATAAGATAATTTAAATTTAATAAAAAAATACTACCACCATAATTAACTATCAAACCGAAACCTATTAATCTTTTATAATTTTTTTAATTTTAAACCATATTAAATAATCTTTATATAAAAATTTCAACTAACTATGTAACAAATCTTTACAACTGGGTGTGTTATACATAAGATTTTTTTATTTTTAACTATGTAACAAATCTTTACAACTAACCACAAATGAACATTGTTATCATTCTCTTTTGACTAAAAAAATGTCCACTCAAAGTTATCATTCTCTTTTGGCCCCAAGCATATGTTCACTCCAAACATTTGAGTTATAAAGATTTGTTACATAGTTTTAAACCGAAAATCATCAACATTAAATAAGTTTTTATATTTGGAACAACATAATTCATATGTACTATTATCTCTTTTGGCCCCAAGCATATGTTCACTCCAAACATTTGAGTTATAACGATTTGTTACATAGTTTTAAACCGAAAATCATCAACATTAAATAAGTTTATAAAGTTTTTATATTTGGAACAACATAATTCATATGTACTATTATATTTTCATGGAAATTCAATATATATTATTAATTTGCAACTTTTTAATTAACAAACTTTTTGTATCATGATTTTCGATGAATATTTTTTAATCATTAGACTTTATCTATTTATTTTCCATAATCATGTTAACTTATTATATATTTAATAGATATTCAATCATTATGTTAATTTATTATATATTTAATAGATATTCAATTATTGTAATGTAAGATATTCAATCATTATGTTAACTTATATATTTAATAGATATTCAATTATTGTAATGTATTGCATCAAAAGTAATAAAATACATTTACAAGAAAATATAAATAATATTTGTAAAATAATATAATTATAAAATTTACTAAATTTAAAAAAAAATTGAAATCTTTGAAAATAAATAAATAGATAATACAATAATAAAAGTAAAATATATAATAAATCAATCTTAACTTTAATATTTTAAATACCAATCATGTTTGTGATCCAATTTATTTTTATTTGCTTCGATGTTTAATAAATTCAAAGTTATGATGAATATATATTAGTTTATTCACAATTTTGCTTATAATAAAATGAGCTTATTAAAAAACAATATTTCACCAAGATCACTATAAAAGCTATCGAATTGGATATGTTTTAAGGATTCAGACTTCATACCTAAATATAGTATTCTATGCAATTATTTCATTTCAAAAAGATTATATATATATATATATATATATATATATATATATATATATATATATATATATATATATATAT
>ML849304.1:18856-32936 GCA_009831015.1 Picea engelmannii
TGCGGGAATTAAGGATTCCCGCAGGAGAGTATATATGCAGCCTGCGAACTATTTTCAAAATATGATTTTGAGAAAATGACAAGTGTAACCTTCTTCAGGAAAATGTTCTTAATGAAGAGTTTGATCTTCCATCATCATGACATGATCATATTATCATCTTGATAACCAAAAATGTGGATAACATGTACCTGGAACAGACATTGGTCAAACTCACTCGGGCTCCTTAGCGGGTAAATCCACAATTACTTCGTGGAAGCTTGCACCAAGGTGTAAGTCTGTTAAGAAGGTCACCATTGTAACTGTTCCACCCTACCCACACCCCTTATAGACTTGATCACGCGACGTTGGATTTCATCACCAACTAGTACGGTCATCAAAAGAAGGTCATGTTTTCTTGGTTGTGATTCTTAGATTTTTTAGCATGTGTTGTTTCTTTTCGCTAGTTGGCCATAGAATTTTTTCGCTAACTCTTTTCTGCCAACATCAACCCTCCACGCCATTCGTGAAGGCTACAGGGAATTCCTCCGGAAAATATGGAAGGAAACACCCCTTTACCCCCTCATTCTACGGAGGAATATCCTCAACAGAGCAAGGTTCAAAACACTACGATTTCCCATGAAGAAGTTCCCGTCCCTGTGGAGAATTTTCGAATTGTCTCAGAATATTCGGAAGCATACCGCATTCCAGAGGGATACGAACGACAGATTCTCCACTTAAATTCTGCCAGAGAATTTGTTTTCAATACGGATATTTCGGCTGGGTCTCGTCAAAACCCTTTAGCCAATGACCCTTTTTGGACTACAGACGTTGTTCGGAGTCCACCATGCTTGGTACGAGATATTTATGGAATAGGAGAAGGTGTCGATGCATCTTTTTCCTACACTGTACCCCCAAATCACTTCACTGGTACTACCACTTTTACAGCCACACCAAAAGTTGGCCCGAACATACCGTTCCTTGGCCCAAGGCCTACTATTCCCCTCCAGACGTCCCATTCGACAATGGCCCCACAAATTCCGACTATCCCTGCTGGTAATGCGGTAGTTAATCAAGCCCTGATTGGCACACCTATAACACCAAGACCTACACTCCCTTTTGGATTTAGGGCACTGAACGCGTCCGCTACCACCACTGCCCAAATCACTACTCATATTGTATTGGGAAGTTACATACCTATCCAACAACCTAGAGGGACTGGCCTTGGTGGTTCTAACCCGATCGGCAACATTGGTCAGTCATTGGCATCTAGCTTTCAGATCCTGGGAACTCTACCTCAAACTGGGAGGCATCCTCCCTCTAGAGGACAAATTCCATTCGAAGGGAACCCTAATGCTGGGAGGAATCCTCCCACCAGAGGACAAATTCCATTCGGGGGTCACCCTCATGCTGGGGGGAAACCTCAAGTCGGAGTCCACCATCAACCACAAGGAAAAAATGTTTCCATCGCACCCAATCCATGGAGCATCCCTTTTCAAGAAAATCTGCATGCCTCCATGGGACAAAATGTTCAAAATCCGCAACAACCCCCTTATGGACAAATTCCAAACCCACCTTATAACCCTCAAAACCCATCCGGTTATCCTCCGCTCACACATGATTCTCAAAACACCTCAAATCCTGCGTACCTTGGTCAAAAACAACCTCATATGAGAGGGCCCACTAGTTATAATTATCCACATAACCCGGTAATGGGCCCCACTGGTGTACCCCTGCCACACCAACACTACCCATAGGTTAACCGACAACTACCTTTTCTGGATACTCTGGATCTTCTAGACTTGTCTCGGTTAACGAATGATCCCATTTATCATTCTCCAGTTTGGCCAGCTATTCCAGCAAAACTTCCTTCTGATATCCCAAAATTCGACAGAAAATCTGGAGAAGACCCGAACAACCACGTGATGACTTTCCATTTGTAGTGTTCATCCAACTCCCTCATGGACGAATCTATTCATTTGCGTATTTTCCAATGAACACTTACGGGTTCCGCAACAAAATGGTATATTGAATTACCACATGCATCTTTTCACGATTTCAACCCCCTCGCCATGTCCTTTCTCACACATTTCCAACTTCCCATTCGATACGAGACGGGTACTGAACTATTAACCTCCCTTCGTCAGACAACTTCCATACACATCTCCGATCATATCCATGAATGGAGATGACGATGAAGGCTAATCAAAGTGGTCATCCCCAACAAATTATTAGCGGAATGGTTCATGAAATCATTATTACCCCAGATCGCTCGTGATGTTTCCATGGGCGGTGTGGTCACTGAGGAAGAAGCTATCGCCTAAGCTCAGTACTTAGACTTAGTCTATTCTCAATCCGGTACTCTGTATGAGTTGATATCGAATGCTACCTGTGCCACTAACGATCCATCCAAACCATCGACTGCTTCTCATGCGGATGGAGTTATTGGCTCCGTCAAAACCCAATCTACCACTCAGTCCACTGGAACGACTCAACGGCCTACTTCGACGACTGCTCCCAGTTTGACTGCACCCTCTTCTATCCCCCCCCAAACTCAGGTCTCTAATGTGAATGTGGTCCAATCAACCCCTTTACAACAACTTGGGGGAAAGAAGAAAGCGAGAAACAAAACAAATAAGAACAATAACAACGAACAACCCAAAACCCAACCACAAACCCCTGCTGATGGAAAACAACCACAACAAAAACTGAAATTTCCATGTCTCATTTGCGGTGAAGATCACTACACTTGAGACTACCCACATCACGATGAAGTGGCCAAACGTTTCAAGGGAACTTCGCAACCCACTGTGCTTACTCATCCTTTTCCGCAACAACAATATTTGGTTGCACAAACCCCCACACCGAGGGGCAGTTCCAACCAACCCCCTGATGACGCCTCGACAAGTGCCCACATCTACATGTTTAACAGGGTTAATCTAACCACTCATTCTGCGACATACGACATGCTAGTTAAACCCGACAAGTCGAAGACTACTAATGGTTCTTCGCTAGATCCTTTACCATCTGTTGTTAATCCTTCATTTGTTAGCCCTCCATCTGAGCCACTTCAAATTGAGAAACCTTCTTTTGACTCCATCTTACGCCCTCCTAAGAGCACCATATGGAAATCCACTTTCAATCCTAATTCACGGGATGCCCAAAATTACAATATTGTAGAAGATTTGGCCCAAGCCCCGTGTGCCATGTCCGCATTGGAAGTTCTACAACACTGTCCTAACCAACATAGGATGCTCTTAGCTGCTATTGGTGCTTTCGATCCCGAGTCATCAAACTACATCACATTTAATCTGGATGATCATCAACCGCGACTCTCCCACCAGCTAGCTTTCCAAATTGATGTTGTTGTTCACAATCAACAAATCCACCGAACTATCCTGGATGAGGGAGCCTCTACCTAGATCATGTCTCTATCCTATTGGAAAGGATTAAAATCACTTGCCCTTAACAAATCCCCTATGATGTTACACACTTTCGATGGATGAGGTTTCCATCCTCACGGATTACTGCAATCCATTGCCATTCAATTGGGCGGTAAGACTGTTACCGTTGATGTCGAAGTGGTCGATGCTCCCCTCGATTACAACCTCTTACTTGGAATAAGTTGGTTCTATGCTATGACTGTTGTCACCTCGTCCGTGTTTTGATGTGTACAATTACCCCATCAAGGAAAAATTGTCACCGTTGATCAACTTGACTTCTGTACACCCGACGCTCGCATCCATGCCAACAACAAAATTCCTTTTTTGGGAGACCACCCAATTACGTATGAAAGCATTGGTGTTGTCTTATTGAAAGAATCTATCCTTATGGGTACTTTCCCTACACCACTTCCACTTACTGCACACCACATTGTTGTCGTCAACATGATATCGACTATGCCTTATCAATCCTTGGAATCATCTGATCCTTGGATTGTACCTAGTCCTTTGGAATTCGATGTGCTCAGTGACACCATGCCACTCAGCCCAGCCGAGGCCGCATACGTAGCTATCCAATCTACCTCTCCCTCTCCCAACAACTCACATTCATTGGCGCCCGATGCTTACTAGGTGCCCTCATGGTTGGATTCCCTATCATCTGTCATTGATTACATTTCCCACATTTTTCCTTCGGACGAATCTATCATGGAAATGCTTAGCATTGACGATTTACCCTGGGATGATAACCACCATCGATCCTCTTTTCTTCCGCCTTTGGAAGAAGTGCAAGACATACGATCTGTCTTCCCCCCCGATGTTACCGATGCTCAAAAATACCCTATCCTCACACAAGATACTTTCTCTTAGGGGAACATGGGTAACATCTCTGCTACAATCACAATCGACATTTCAGTCAAAGAAGGTGTCGTGGAAAACATTAATCTTGGTGCTAATTGCACGCCCGACGAAGTGGTTTCGTACACCGCTTTGTTCAAGGAATTCCACGATGTCTTCACATGGAGCGATGAGGAAATGTTAGGGATTGACCCTTCAATCATCTTCCACGAAATCAAGACTTACCCTGACGCAAAAATGGTTCAACAGAAACTCCGCCCAGTTCATCCCAAGAAAATGGCAGTTATAAAGGCAGAAGTTGAAAAACTTCTAAAATCTGGCTTCATCTATCCTGTCCCTTTGACGGAATCAGTCTCCAATCTCGTTCTGGTTGCCAAGAAACAAGGGACCATCCGTGTTTGCATAGATTACCAAGATCTCAACAAAGCTTGTCCCAAGGACAACTACCCTATGCCTTTCATCGATCAAATCATCAATAATTGCGCAGGATGTGTAATCTTCTCTTTCATGGATGGCTTTTCTGGATATAACCAAATTGAAATCTTACCTATTGATCAACATAAGACAACCTTCATCTACCCTTGGGGAAATTTCGCCTACCGAAAGCTACCATTTGGCCTTAAAAATGCTGGTGCTACTTTCCAGTGAGACATGTCGTATGCTTTCCACGACATCAAGCATATCATGGAACCTTACCTTGATGATTTACCCGCCCATTCATCCAACCGACCTGATCACATTGGTCACTTGTGGGCAATGTTTCTTCAATGTCATTTCTATCGTATTCGTCTGAACGCACATAAATGCATTTTCATTGTCGAATCCGGCCGACTCCTCAGTTTCATCGTCTCCAAAGATGGGATCAGGGTGGATCCCTTAAATATCAAGGCCATCCTAGCCTTACCCCCACCTACCAACTTAACCCATCTGCAATTATGCCGAGATCACTAAAGGATTTATGCAGCTACTGCAAAAGAACGTCCCTTTCATCTGGGATGACACTGCCCAACGGTCATTCGACGCTCTCAAGCACACTTTGACCCACACTCCTTTGTTACATCCTCCCGAATATACAAAGGATTATATCCTTTACATGGCTTCTTCTACTTCTACCATTGCGATGGTGTTAGTTCAAGAGGATTCTAACGGCGAAGAACATGCGATTTATTATCTGAGCAAGAGTTTATCCGGACCCGAACTCAGATATTCACATGTTGAGAAACGTGCTATGGAAGCCGTCATTGCTATCCAAAGATTCTGCCATTACATCTTATTACGCACCACCACGGTAATCGCAGACTCCAACCCCATGTACCATGTCTTGATGCATCAAGTACTTGGGGGCAAATATTCGAAATGCATCGCTATTCTCCAAGAATTTGATCTCGAGTTTACAAAGGCTAAAGCCAAAAAATCCCTAGTGTTTGCTGAGCTCATCTGTGCTCTCCCTTGTGCTAATGAAAACGTTGAACCTAGAGATTCTCTCCCCAATGAATCTCTCTTCCTCATCAGCACCTCTGACCCTTGGTACGGAGACATTCTCCTCTACCTTCAAACTCAACATTTTCAACCCAACATCTCTCGCGAAGAGCGTCGACGCATCCGTCACCACTCTCACTGTTATCTCATCCTTGGTGACACTTTGTATCGCCATGGTATTGACACCATCCTTTGGTAATGTTTGATTAATGAAGAGGCTGAATGCGTTTTCAACGATTGTCACCTTGGTGCCTGTGGTGGTCACCTTTCCGGGATGGCCACAACCCAAAAAATCTGACGTGCCGGCTACTTTTGGCCCTCGATTTTCAAAGATTGCATCGAGGCCGTCAAAAAATGCCCACCCTACAAAATCTTCAACAAGAAGGCACGCACCCACCCTACTATGTTGCACCCCATTATTTCCATCGGCCCCTTTTCCAAATGGGGTATCGATTTCATGCAGTGTAAGCTTACCTCAGCCGGGGGGCATGGTTACATCATCGTCGTCGTTGACTACTTCACCAAATGGGCTGAGGCTATGCCTACCTTCCTGAATGATGGCCATACTGCAGCTCTATTCCTCTTCAACCATATCATTACTCATTTTTGTCTACCACGTGCCATCGTCACCGACCATGGTGCACACTTCAGAAGCTATATGATGAGCGAGTTACATGTCAAATTGGGTTTTCTCCATGAAAACTCATCCCCCTACTACCCGCAAGTGAATGGGCAAGTTGAGGCTATCAACAAAGTCCTAAAAACCATGATCCAATGCATGGTAGGGGAAAACAAAACATCATGGCATTTACAACTGTTTTCCGCTCTGGGCCTATCGCACTTCGGTGAAAACCTCAACCGGATTCACTCCTTTCCAGTTGGTCTATGGCATTGAAGCCATCCTACCAATCGAGTGTGAAATTCCATCACTCAAATTGAAAGTAGAACTCATGCCCCATACTTCTGTGGAAGAAGAACAATTCTTTTATCTATCTAAGCTGGACGAAACACATCGCGATGTTGCTCTCGTTAATGAGGCACATTAGAAATGAATTAAGAGTCAATATGACAAATCTGTCCAACCTCGAGCCTTTGCAGAAGGAGACTTAGTCCTCGTTTACGACCAAGCACATGATAAATTGGGAAAAGGAAAGTTAGAACCTATGTGGCACAGTCCTTACATCGTGAAGCGTGTTTTACACAGAGGTGCTTATGAACTAGTAGATCATGATGGAATTTCCTTGGGAGAGCCCCAAAATGGGGTTTACCTTAAAAAGTACTATGCCTAGATCACCTAGCATCTGTACTTTGTACATTATTGTATTTTAGTTTGGTGTGTCTTTTTCTCTCACGTGCTCGAGTCTTTACCATTGCCACTCATGACTGTGTCTATGTTTTCATGCGCAGATGGCATCTACCTTTCCTATATTTTTTGGGTTCGTGGATGGCGCCAATCGACATACTCGGAACATTGCTTCGGCAGCATGGGTTATTTATCATCTTGATGAGGTGGTGAGTTCAGGAGGCATCTGTTTAGGACCAGCAACCAACAATATGGCAGAATACCATGTTGTCATTAGACTGTTGACCCAAGCCTCCTCCTTAGGTATCTCTTGTATCATTATTTACTTAGACTCCCAACTCATGGTTTACCAACTCAACCGCATCTACGCTATCCGTAGTCCTGTCCTGCTATGTCTACACTTGCAATTTCGTCATCTTGAACGAATGTTCGATTACATTGAATATAGACACATTCCGAGAGAACTTAATAGTGTTTCAGATTCATTAGCTAATTATATCATGGATCGGTATCTAGCCCACAGATAAGATTCAAGGAAAGCAAAAACTTTACATTACATGTAAATTAAAACACATCACAAACACCATCATGTACAAATCATCGGCATCATAAAAAAACAAAATTGTATATATATATATATATATATATATATATATATATATGGCGTGACTGAAATATTTGCTTTACATCAAAAAGTGTGTAAAAGGGCAAAATATTGGGTCTTTTCACCCATACAACATCGCCTGACAAGGCATACAAAAAAAACATGATCATAGGGAGACTCTAATCTCCCCACATGGCGTTGTGTTGTGAGTAACATTCTACTGCACGCACTACGCACCTCAACAAAGAATTGATATTCTCTGGTACCCCTACAGTGTGTCGCTGCAGATGTAAGGGCACTTCCCCCCTCCGCAGAGGAGGGATACCCATCGTAAGGCCTTGGAGGTTTCTTTCGACCTCCCAGAGACCCATCACTGGTACCACTGGATCTGCTGCAACTAGGGCGCCTCCATGACGCCCTGGTACTGGTACATCAACAAGGTGCATTGCTCCCTTGTCTGCATGTTGAAAACAAAACATCTCTTAAAACTCTTTTACATACCCAAAAAAATACATATACATCAAAAAAAAATAAAAAAAAATGAGACGAGGTATGGCTTAATCTCTTACCTGAATCATCCCAGTCTTCCCCCATGGGAAAAATCAAGTCCATACTCCCACAGAAGTCTACGTCGGCATAAGGGAAGTCCTCGATCCAGAGGTACTGCCATCTCAGCCAGGCAAAGAAATCACCAGTAAAATGGAACTCTGACTCCGAAACCAGCCTTAGAGACAGACTAGTCCACCTCTCCATCCAAGGCTCGTCCACTGGTCATACTGCCAGTGCTATCTGAGGCTGCATCTGAGGGATGCGCTCTAAGAAAAACAAGACTAAGAATGAACCATAGCCGAACTGCTTCTGACCAGTCCTGCATCATGAGATTTGTTCCTTCACATTCCGAAGGAACGCTGCACTCCAATTGAACAGTGTTGGTTCTAAACACTAAACACCATAGGCCACCTATGATCTCTATGAAAAATGAGCACTAGTACTACCGGTCACGCTTGTGATAGCAAATAATATAGATCGAAGAGGCATATCTTGTATATCTTTGATGGGGATCCTGCCTCCTACCAACCTTGCTCCTGGAACGCAATGGCGTACCAGATACACGTCCACCTACTCAGGTAATGCCCTCTGTCCAGTGAAATATATAGGGACCCCTCTTTTTGAGAGTCCGGTCAAAAAGTACACATCTTCCAACTCGATGGTTAGAAGTTGTGTGCCGATACGGAATCCCTGTTCTGCAACATCCCAAAGACCAATCATATGCTCAAGAAGTAGCACCTCTCTCTTCATTTTTTTTAATTTGAAGAACTTGAGAAAGCCGCAAGCTCGCAAAGTGGCCCGCATACGAGGACTCATTAGAGCGTCCAAATCATCCATCTCATGGTCCCCCTCTTTCCATTCAATCATGATTGCCGAAGACACCTACAAAACAAAAAATCGAGAATTTCGTTATTCCTCACGTTTTGGTAATTTCAGCGATTTTCAAAAAACATTTTAAAACATAAAACAAAGTACCCATGTCATCTAAAAGCTACCACTCACTCTTTTTAACCACCATGCCCTTTAACATTTGTTAAATAATGATAAAAACGTTATAAAAATGCAAAATGATTTTGGGCGGGCGTGGGCATTTGGGGAGAGTTTTTTTATGAGTTCTTTTGCCAAGAATGACCTGCCTAATTGATTGCAAGGTTGTAGACATCCTAACAACCCTTCTCTAACACATTTTTTGCAAAATAATCCCCCTATTTTATTAATGTTTAAAAGAAGTCTGATTTGGTCAAAGAGGGGCGACTTAGGGCTTTGTGTTTTAAAATAAATACTGCTATGAAAATCAACCTAAAACCATGTAATAGAAAGATCGAGGGATGGGAACCTACCTGGTTTGAATGGCGAGCGAAATGATCAATCGTAGCTCCGGCAATGAGGAAAACAAGATTTTCTCCAAAATGAGATTCTCCACTACTCCAAAAATCCTTGCAAATGAAATGGTAAATGAATTGTCAAATCAATTGTTATTTATAAAATTCCATTTTTTATAAGGTATGGTCATTTTTGGGTTTCTCTAATGATGTGATGGCTTCACTAATCTCTAGTTTGTAGCTTTGATATCACAGGTTTCCTGGCAGTCCTGATCGGTTAATCACCTTGTCACACTTATGATCATAGTCTTAGTTCGTTCTCGAGCTCGACAATATGAGAATGTAAAGGGGTAAACTTTTATCTTTTTTTCGGAACTGTCTGGATATGAACACATGAAAAAGGAACCCCCCTGGAGTCTCCTTTAAACCCTTTTCAGACTCTCTAAATATGAAAAGATTGTCGAGTGATCTTTCATCCTTTCACACTCGTTAAAAAGGTCAGAAAGGGCGTCTTGCGAGCGATAGTTTAGCCCTTTTTCGGTCTCGTTGGACTACTGTACGAAAAAGGAACTGAGAGAGTTATCTTTTAATCATTTTTCCAAACTCTATCATCCTGAAAAACCTTTGAGTTTTCTGTCTTTGGACTCATTAAAGCACACATCGACAGGCCCATACGGGACCGATCCCTTACTTCTTCCGGTTCGTTAAACAAAGGACGAGGAACTTACCGAAGGTGATTTATATCGAGCATGTGTTATCCTCATCGATCTCGTTAAATCAAAAAGAGGTACTCATCTATCTGGATGGGGGAAAAATTGAAAGGAGCAAGCCAAGCAGTCTCTTGAGAACATCATCCAGCACGTCTTAGAGTCACCCTTGAACACGACACTTTGTCATCTACATATATCATAATCCGCTGAACCTCTGCACTGAGCCAATATTTAAGTCCCTTTCATTCCTTTGGGTCACCCGACACAATTCATCACATCCATTGCATAAGTATTGGTCCACGTCATGTTTTTCTATTGTGCCTCAGCGTTCAAGGGAATTATTCGCCTTGAGAATCAGCCATCCTAAATATCTTGTCTCAAAACCCGTGTCATTCCATGTTCTTTTGATCTACCAATTACATATTTATATGCATTTCACGTCGTTGATGGGGGATACATCAAGGCCCTCCCTCGATGAGTCTATTCCTGTCGACTTCAACACATTATCCAGGAATTAGACTTAGAAACAAGTTAGTACTTTGGTACCTGCATGCCTCAATGGCAGGCCTCCTCACATTCGACAGTGGGTTTACATCATTGACCTCTAATCGAATGATTCCACGAATGTTCGACCTCAGCTCATCTATTCACGTTCGATGGAATGTACTAAGGTAACTTGGGAATCATTGACATTAATGGTGATCTCCCTCGCACTTGTTAACGGTTTACCTCATTGACCGGTAATCAAGTGGTTTCTGCCATGTTCGACATCAAGAAATCTATTCACATGGTTAGAATCGTATCACACTCGGTTTGGTAAGAAGACCTTGGGTTGAGTAATCACTTTGATATATGATTTTCCCAGGTTGTGAAGGATTTTTTATTGGACAAGAAACACATACACTGTTACATAGATCCACTTTGTATTGGTTGTGGCTATGTCTTGTCATCTCGTAGATCCACTGTGTATCTTTCGTGGCTACTATCAGTGCGAGTCATCAAAGTATAGATCCACATTGTATCTTCGGTGGCTATACCCTTTTATCAATACAATTATGGATCCGTAGTGTATATTATGGCGGCCATACCTTACAAGTCTCGATCACCCACGCATAGGTATGCCTGCCTTGGGTTTTGAAATATGTCATGATATTTGTTGGATATTTGTGTGCAGCTTCCGTTAGGTTCTCCGAGTCTATACCCTTGCTTGCACGTCTACAAAGTAATTCAGTCATCAATTCTCATCTTCTGACTTCATACTTTGGGGGGCATTCTGTTACACATCAAAATTACTCAACTGGATAAGTGTCGCAACTTCCTTACAACTTTTGCAAGTGTCGCAAATGTTGTTGAATCATGTTGCCATAATGATGACACTAAGGAGGCACTTAAAACATCTTATGTACTTGGTTTGAGGAAGGAGAACTGGTTCACTGGAGTCAAACAACTCTTAACACCTGAAAAGGGCTTTCAATCAAGAGTTTTGAGGGTGAACGCTCCCCTAAAATAGCCTTAGGAGCGCTGGCACTCCCCTATAAGGCCTCAAGGAGTGTTATAACGCTTCCTCACCCCTATGAAGGAGCGCTGCCCACTTTTGAAGCATTGGCGCTCCCCTTAAGCTTCTCTGGGAGCGTTCTAGCGCTCTGATGCCCCTTTTGAAGGAGCGCTCCCTAATCTGGGTCAGTTGTTAGCCCGGTGAGGAGAATAAGGAAAGGATATTTTGAGATTAGGAGGCAGTTATACTCAAATTCTTGGTTTCATCAAGAGATCCCTGATCTAAGGAGGAGGTTCCCAACTTGTTCTAAACATAACTCAAGAGGTTAAGCTTTTCCCAACCTATATAAGAAATCTCTATGATGGTGGAAAGGGGAAGGAATTGCTAGCATGAAACCTATGATCTCATAGGAAATACACAGTCAGCCAAAGGAGAAGTGATCAGTGAAGCTGCTATCAACCAGGTTGTGGATCTTTTAAGCAAGGGTTAGACGAAGGGGACTTGACGAAGCTGTCACATTCACATCTACGATTGTAAGTACTGCTGTCGTTATTCTCATTAATATGACATGCTTGGCCTGTTTCTTTCTAGTTTGTGTCTGATGTTACATGAAATTATCATTAATTGATAGATCTATTTTCAAGCTAAGATCAGTAGAGTAGGAAGTAGTTGTATCTTATTTTTCTACAAAACTCAGTGAGGAGCAAAGGATTGTAGTGCAACTCGGAGCGAGCAGGGAAAAACGTCGATTAAGAGGTACTTATGTTATCCTTCCTTGTCACGTACTAGTTTAGATAGATTTGAAAGGAAGTTAGTGTCCACGTTAAGCATTTTTCTGTCTAGGGTTAAGGTCAAGATCTTAGAGGCGATCTACCTATCCGTAGGGATATTTTCCTACAACAATGTTTTCCATAGGTTGAGACAACAAGGGTCTGGCAAATGACAATAAGTTTTTTCTCTAGTGCATGTTTCACCAAAACTATAAAATTATTTAGTTGCAATCTTATCTTATTTGAAGTCTCCAGCTACTTGGAAGTATCTTTTTATGATATATGGAATGGTTGAGGACTTGCACTGTTTGTTGAGTGACCCAGGTGATTGTTAAATTTTCTAGTAGAGTGATTCATTCTCCAAGACTACCTTGTGTCGGTGGTTCTTAAGGAGGTAGAATTTCACTCCTACCAGATGCCTATGAGTCTTGGGCCATTAACCTAGTTCCTTGTTGTTCTCTTTCCCAACTTTCATTGAAGACATGTTAAACTCATACTTTATACTACATGTGGCTCTTGTGTACTTTAAACTCTATTGAACTTGTTGCAACAATGAATTGACATGGTGATAAGTGAGGCCTCATTTTCTAAAACTGAGTTTTAATGGGACCTCAAGGATCATTTTCTAAAACTGAGTTTTAATGGGACCTCAAAGCTCATTTTATAAAACTTAATTTTAATGGGACCACAAGTAGTAAATTCAAATGCCCAAGGATATCATAAATAACAAGAGGAGCTGCAGAGTAGCAAGTTCCATGGATAGCATAAATAACAAGAGGAGTTGCAGAGCAGCAAATCCTTGCCCAGGGCTGGGCAGGGATGACATTGCTTAAAGCTTGGATGAACTTGTTTAAACGAGCTTGCCTGTTTTCCTTCTTGCATGGACAATTGATAGTCACAGGGGTCATTGAAGTCCATGTTCCATGTGAGCCATATATTATAGCTGGGCATGTGAGCCATATATTATATTTTAGTAGCGATGCAATTACTATTATAATTTTTAGATGGACAACAGAAAGATGGAGAGGATTACATGTTCATGATGCTTTTAGTTGACACAAATATATTACACTTAATGTCGATCGTTAGCCTTTGATAAGAATAATTCATGATTATGCTTTCTAGAAGCATAATTTATCGTAGAGTAGGTTAAATTTGCAGTAATCTTTTTCCAACGCATATGCTGAGGAAATCTCAAGAATAATTACAGTTTTCTAGTTGAAGACTGGGAGAATATGTTGTGAATATACTCATTAGTTACTCTTATTGTAAAGGTCGGACTTATGGATCATATGGTATCTACCCAACAAGTCGCACAATGTTTTCTAGACTTGCAATAAATTTGCTTGTATCATAAATCTTATAAAACTGTACTGGTGTTATCATACAGAGACTCAAAAAATTATACATAATGAAATCTGAATGGATGTAGAAAGTAGCCTAAGCCATATATAATCAAGAGAAAATAGCCACATGACAAAGTGATAGAAACAAATGGATTGGAAGTGATCCTTTGGCTTGATCTTAATTACGGGCATGTCATCTTGTTATTTTATAGCAGCTATAATCACATA
>ML849305.1:0-15049 GCA_009831015.1 Picea engelmannii
TTGCTGTTATGAACATTGTTAGTGTGAGGCAAGAGAATTTTGTATTTGTGGAAGGTGACTGTAGAAAAGGAGGATCATTTTAGTTCTCCCTTATGGACTCATGGTCAGGCTAGGGGGTGAACAAAGAAAGTAAACTTGATTGTTTCTATTCTACGGTTGGGTGGAACGCGGTTGTTCCATTTGTGTCCCAGCATCAGATTTTTCAGATATGTACCTTTACTTGTATTCTTGTTAATATTCTGTTGATTATTATTTGTCAGGAATGAGATGTTTTATGTGATGATGGTATATACATACATACATACATACATACATACATACATACATAGATATATATGTGTGTGTGTGTGTGTGTGCTTACTTGACAAAAATAACATAACTGTTGTATGTTCCATTTAATCATGAAATATGTTATACATACATAGATAGTTGTATATACATATATTGTAATCATACATAAAGAAATGAAATAATTGTTGTATGTTCCTAATAATCATTAAGTAGGGTTATGCATATATATAAATGGTTGTGTATACTTATATATATGTGTTCATGCATAAAGGAAAAGTAGAACTGCTACTATGTTCTTATTAACCATTGAAATACATATACATTGAATTGCTATTTCAAATATGTACAAGTACCATAGACAATAGGTGGAATGAAGAATAGTTCTCATATATTCTTACATATTCTTTATGTTTATGACCACAGAAAAAAGTGATTAAATAGTCTACAAATGCATGGTACAGTAGCTATTATATTCAATGAATCTTGTTCAAAATGGTTGCAAATAACCTGTGTATTAATTGAAAATAATTACAAACAACCTGTGTGTTCATTTGATCATGGTTCAAATTATTACAGTGGAGTACCATAGGTCAAGGAATCCATTACCACTTGTAGATAGAATATAAGAAGAACTGTTGGAATGCCAAGATCAGAACCCGAATACCTTTTCGAGCGAGAAGGCTTTTGTAATGTACCCCAAATTTACCAAAATAAAAAAAAAAATGTCAGGGACATTAAATCTCTTTTCATCTTCAAAAACTATTTCAAAACATAACTTTAATATATGTAGGTAGTTTTGTCATTACTATTGACTTTCGAAAAAGATTACACTTATCCTTTTCTTGATACCACTATAATATCATTTAGAAACGACTTTGTCTCTGAAATTACTCTATGCTATACAACAATCATATTGCGTGACAATTAAGGGATAGCTTGATTATTCCCTAGTCTACCCATGAACATTAAAGTTTAGCCATTAAGATACACATTCACCTATGTTACTATGTGCGAACAGATAAGTCTCCTAGTTGACATCATTCCTGCTCAAAGGTGAAAGTATAAAGAGTTTGACACTTAGACTATTAGAATCCCAAATTAGTATTACCTACATCTTTAGGCTAAAACATTACCTTATACACTATAGGGATCCTATACGGAATTCGATCCATAACATAGGTGTTCCCTTATCATAATATCACAAATTTGTATCAAAGGGAGGGTTTACTTATTAGGCTTGTATATCACGATAATTCATTCATTGTATTGTGTCTATGTTTAATTTTCCAACCACTATAGCAATAGGACTAACCATACAGTTAACAGTTGGTATCATTGTGAAGCCCCAACAATACCAGCCACCCATTCCGAGTTCGATAACAAGATGCAACTAGAAGGGTAAAATTCCTAACTAACGAGAGATGGGCGTGACTAGAAGTACAGTCGCAACCCTAATTGACTGGCATCACAAATCTGTAATAAATCAGTAATAAGTCAAAATAAAGGAATTGGCAGTCGTTGATTAAAACCCTGTCTAAACCATTTATGGCTACTTGCGAAGGTACTTCCCTAGAATTTTCGCTTGACCACCGTGTCCAAACCAATTCAGCCACCTCCATCATTTCAAATGGCAGTGTAATATTGTGTATCCCTCAATATACCCCTCTGACGAGGCCCGAGGTAACTCATTTAAAAACTTCACTCCAGTCATGTCAAGGGTTTTCTCTCTATGTTTTTTTCATTCCCCTGTTACTGGCTGGCGAGAATACATAACCCATTCCTGATTAATAATACGATGGGAGAGGCTTCAGGAAGATCCAGTGTTCCTACTACACATGAAAAGGTAATCCTCACACCCCGCAACTTACGCATACCCAAGTTTTTCACTGTAATAGGTTACTTATTCTATAATAACTCCATATCGGTCTACTTCTCTAGTTTTATAGTTCTCAAACTAGGGTCTATAAGGCTCCTTTAGATGTTAGCAGTTCCTGGTTATCTCACTGTATTATCTCACCTCCTCCCGTAAGTAATGTTGCTACTAAGTCTTAAGGGTTTGTCGTTTTTCTTTGTGGAGTTACCCATACATCTTCGACCTCATCCTGTGAGAGATATCCTACCTCTGTATATTGTAACTATGTTTGGTAGTTCTCTGGTGGCACTCTTAAGATGATGAAGGTATTTGTCAATATGAGCATACGATTTAACTTGTTTATTTTTGTTTCATGCACCATGGCTTCACCTTACCCAACAATGGGACTCATTCCTTCTCACCATGAATTAAGTAAAAGAAAAATGTAAAAACCCTTGAGGTCTCTTGGATGCGATCCATTAGCTTCATGTTCTCTTAATTAAACAGTCGTAAAAATCCTCTACGTTTTAATGCTCAGTTAGCTAAACATGTTGTCCTCCTAGTTCACATCCTATGTGCCAATTAAAGAATAGAACTCCATGCATCTCGTGTTATCATCTGGTTTTCTCCAAAATGTCTATTGGGAATTCTTTAACCTTCTGTCTGTAAAATTCCCTTAGTTAAATTTCGTAAAGGTGATCATTCCTTTTCTGACCGTTTCATAAATTAATCTCTGTGTTTTTTTTTTAAGTAACATAGGCATAAGTATCCCCTGTACTAACGACCCTCGGTCCAAGAGGTCTATGTTCACTCCCCTATTAATTTAGATCTTACTGCTTTTTAAAGACACCCATTCGTAAATGATTTCCAGACTGGATAGGGTAAAAAAGTATTTACTTAATTATGTCCTGTATATGTCTTTAGATTTCAAGGGTTATTATGGTGGATGAAATCATATTATGAGGGAAATAAAATGGAAATTCCCATTCTCTGTATACACAAGGTATTGTGTGCCCTTTAAGGGTATTTGTGGATTTATGAAACTTCTCGGTCGTTGGACTTGTCTAACTTCTTCCCACTATACAATTCATAAATTGTAATACATTTGTGTTTACAAATTTAGACATTTTATTTATTTGCGGTTATAGAATGAAGTCCAAATGATCTGATAAAAAAGAGCACATGGTTTACCTTTGGAAAAAACACACTTGCGATCTGTGTGATTTATCCTAGCTCTATAGGATTCTATGATTTGAACTCTGATTTATGCTAGGGAATTACTTACCCTCTGTAGGGTTTTGACTGTACTCTAGTTATTTAATTCTTGTATTTTCTTTTACATTGTTTAATTTACGATTTAATTCCATGTGTATTAAAGTATTATATTCATTTACAAAAACCAATGATGGGGCCATGTGTTCTTTTGTGAGGGTACCCATCAGCCATTCCTGGGTCCACTCCTCCCTTTTAGATTGTGGACGGATTGTAGCTTAACGTTGGTGGAGAACCACTTCTATGAAATATATAAGATAAGTATCATTCACTTGCTAAATATTTAATATTTATTTTCATTTGATTGCTTTAACACAGTTTACTGAATCTATTGTTTTCCCTTTGCAGGATTAAAATAGTTCGAAGGTAATAAATCATGGGGATCACCTTGCTCAAAGAAGGTATCCGAGTTCCAATTCTAGCGTTTTAATTACAATTCTTAGGTTTTGTTTACTAGTGGTTACGGGTCCTTACCCTAGGGTACTCTGTTGCAATAGTTTGAACCAAGATTATCTAGCTATACAGATCATTTATGATTTTATAATTAAATGAACACACAGATTTCTGAAACCATTTGAATAAGATGTTAAGTATGGTACAACCTCTATAGCATGCATTGTATACCATTAAAGATATTTGTTTATAGGTCTGCTGTAATGTAAAAAGGATTGTAATTTTTATGCCTTTTTGTATGATCTAGTCAATGGTAATTACGTATTTTATCATGTAGTTCAAGGATCGATAAAATATTTTTGTATATGAATACAATATATATTTGTGCAACTCCATGTATCTATACATGCAACTATATTTATATTTACCTACAGAGACATATATAAGTCATAAAAAATATAACTATTCATTCTAACATTCCCCTTACATGAGACACATGAGCATATCTACAGGTATATGTATAGTAAAGCTTTAGATATAAATCTTAACACATGAACTCATCCTTCTACTAACAATGATGCACAATATATTTTTATACATCCAATCATTCATTCACATTTTCACTAACATCACATAAACCCATCATATATCTAATAATTTGTAACCAACATAATTCTGACCAGAAAATAAGTAAAGGTACTTATCTGAAATAAATTGAAACTGGAACACAAATGGAACAACCAAGTTCCACCCAACCGTAGAACAAAACAACCAAATTACTTGCTCCGTTCACCCCCTAGCCTGACCATGAGTCCATAAGGGAGAATTGAATTGATCCTCTTTTTCTATAGTCCTCCTTTCAGATCAGAAAATTCACTTGCCTCACACCCAACAGGTGTTCATAACAACAAGTAATATCCTTTCTCCAACATACTAAGCAACGTCATGCCTCCTCTCGTATGTTATATATATCATGAGAATATTGTGCCTAGGTCTTTTTCCCTCCTTGGGAAATTTCAAATATTTACAAATATATGATTTTAAGGGGCTCCTAGTGGTCAAATTCCTCATTTTCCACTTGTAAAATTCAACCCTGAGGTAACTCAAGTTTGTTCCCCACTCATGGAGTCATGGTTAATTGTTTTCAACCTGGTTGTTCCATTTGTTCTCCAACAATTAAAATATAAAAAGATTTGTATTTTACATGTGTCACAGTTAAAGAGTTAGTTGGGAAAATCAAATCTTTTCCCAACAGACAAAATAATTAATTACACATACACAAATTCCAAATTCAGATTTTCCATAAATGGAAAAAAATTTCAAATATGAATTTTCCAAAAACGGAAATTTATTCCTGAGTGCATACAGACTTTAATAATTAATTATTTTGAGAGATATTACATCCTCTCCCCCTTCAATACAACACTATCCTCAGTGTTTATTCCTCTCTCAGAATAGGGTTGGATAATATTTTTGCAAATATTTGTAACACCCTGTTTCCTCTAGCTTGTAATTAATCATAAAATAGGATTACAATGTTGTGGCATGGGAACAATGTAAATGTATTATTGTTTGAGTTGCCAATAATTGACTATGGGGGTGAAGCCTTGAAATTACTGGCCATGTTATCACTAGAGGAAGAATGTGAAAACTATACGAGAGGGTTCATTATACCAAATAACCCCAAATTTCCCTTGATGAGGATGACAAACCTCCTTTGGATCCCAAGGAGAGAAATAAATTAATAAAGAAAGGACCAACAGTTGAATTATCAACCACCCCCATGAATGGAAGCATGGTTGAGCTGTCAAATGTCAACCCAAAGTATCACAGAGTCTTGCAGATCCGAGTTTCCTTATGACAGAAGGAACATGATAGGCCCAAAACCTTCCAAAAAGAAGAAAGGTAATATAGATACACATAGACAACCAGAGAGGAGACACCGGACGAGAGCGCAATCTCATAAGGGAGATGCGCGGAGCTCTCCAGGGGTTTATGAATATAAGTCCATGATATTGATGTGGAGAGAGCATCTGATAAACCTCGTTGAGGCCATAACATAGAGAAATCATTGAAATTTGCAGAGAACAGAACCCGAGCAGAAGCTGAATAGAGAAAGAATCCTTGAGAATTGCGAGATTTCCCTGGTGATATCATGGATTTTCATGGGGGTGGATAGAGTGCTACGAATGAATGTCTCCAATCCTATGGTAGGTTGGAAGGATGAACACCCACAGTCAGTTAGTTGGCTACCACCTGTAATAGATAAGTAATCACATATCTTGTGTATTTAAGTAGTACTGTGAGTTAAAGTTGGATATGCTATGAATGTTGCAGGGATGGTTATGTTTTCTTAATTATTTATACTATATTTCCTTCTTTGTATCTACCTGAATGTGAAATTAGGAAAGTAGGAAATCATATGGATAATACATGCTTCATACTCGTAAATTCTTGCGTCTTGTGGTGGCTTAAGCTAGAATCATGAACTGTATGTCCGTTGACCTTGGACACAGTTTCATGAACACATGTTGACCCTCCTAGTTGTTCTGAGTCCCTTGAAGGATGGAGTCTGTTACGCTCAAGAGAGGTAGTGAAGATATGCACAGGCTCTCTGGGAGGCAAGCAGAAACTGAGAACCACTTAAGTTCTAGACTTGATGAAGGAGCACAAGAGTTGTGCAGAAGATCCTTCTATGTGTTAAGTCCAAGAGAAAGAGTGTAACGCTCTTAAATCCTTCAAAACCGACAAATCTCAGGAAGGATAGCGATAAATTCAAGTATAGAAAGGGAGTATCCTTTCGTCTGGAAGTTGAATAGACGAGATCCATTCGGGAGGATCTGAGGTATATCACAACCATTATATTTGAGGAAGGAATGCAGGCATTAGCACCTAGACTTATTTAGCCTTCACAGGTTAGACAAATGTTGGTAATCATCATGAAAGGGACAGATCCTTTGAAGTCCAAAACCCAAAATCGCAATGAAATATGGTCCGTAGATCTAAGGATCTATCAGAACCCACCTCGATCATCGGATCTGTGAGTTCAGAGTTTTCACGATGGGAGAATCACGTGTTGGTGCGACTAAACTTACGAAACCTAAAATCGCAATGAAATATGGACCATAGATCCAAGGATCTATTAGGACCCTCCTTGACCATTGGATTGGCAAGATCAGAGTCTCCACATCGGGAGGATCACACATTGGCATTACTAAACTTCCAAAACCCAAAATTGCGATGAAATCTGGACCGTAGATCCAAGGATCTATCAGGACCCTCCTCGACCGTCAAATCTGTGAGATCGGAGTCCGCACATTGGGAGAATCGCACATTAGTGAGACTAAAATTCTGAAACACAAAATCGCGATGAAAACTGGACCATAGATCCAAGGATCTATTGGTACCCTCCTTGACCATCGGATTGGCAATATCGGAGTCCGTACATAGGGAGAATCACATGATTGGCGCAACTAAACCTATGAAACCTAATGTTGTGACGTGATCTGGACGGTTGGATCAAGGAAGGTTGTGGACCATCGATCTGACGCAAGCAGATTAACACAAGGAGTATATGGGAATTCGAGATCCCCTAATAACCAAGATCATAAGGGATAAGCGCTTCTCAGAAGCACAGATGAGGTCCAAGAGGCAAAATTGTTTCAAGTTCATAAGCTCCTGAGGAAAAGAGAAAGATGAGACCCATATATAAGGGCTCATAGGAGGTAGATCGAAGGTCGAGGCCTTCAAAACATCTGAAATCTTCCATGTCAGGGAAGAAAGAGAAAGCTCAGGAGGAGGAGCTATAGTGGTCATTGGATCGAGCACTGTGAAATATCTGGGCCGTTGGATCTAGGAAAGATGCACGAGGGTTAAAACCTTCAAAAGTATACAGGAGAGTGGACTTTGCCAGGTCTCGAAGTTCTGAAATCATCGGAACCATCCATCGTCAAGGCTGACAGGTAGAATCAGATCCGAGAGTTCGAGAACTCAGACATCGGAAGAACTGGGGAAGAGTAATTTAAAATTCACATAGGGCAAGGTGTGAGGTGACTCTGAGCCATTGGATTCATAGGAAACATGGCAGATATCCACATACCTTGGAGGAAGAACCTACAGAGAATCCAAGAGGCGAATACCTGAGGAGTTGGGAGCTCCAGAAATCCTAGTCATCCATTGGGATAGGACATGTGGTGGGAGATCAATGTTTCGCTGACTCACAAATCGGGAAATTCAAAGGTAGAATTGGGAGTATCAGGTTTGGCCCATAGAAAAACACCCGAGGTCCGAGGTCCCAAATTGCCTTTTGGGATAGGCGCATGGTCACAGTCGGTGGTCACGTGGAGGAAGCTTGCACATGGTGCTAGTTCGCATGGGTGAAGTCTTGCAAAGACCCGTGGATCGATTTATTAGAGATTCCAATAGGGAACCAAAGAGCTGCTTCAGCTCAGGAATTTTGAAGGTCCATTGACCAGGATTAGAGACCATGGATGGAGGATTCGACTAATTGAGGAAATAAAAATAATTTTTTATTTATGCCCCATCATGGGTGTGTTACAATCTTCCTCCAATTCCCAAGTGGCATCCTTAGGACTAAAGTGCTTCAATTTCATTTTTACCCAGGCGATGTCTCTATTCCGTAGTACTGTTTCTTTCCTGTCCAGAATGCATAGAGGTTCTGCTTGGAACTCGCCTTCTGGTTCCACTTGCACCATATTGCAATCAATGATGTGAGTAGGATCATGAATATACTTTTTCAAAAAGAAACATGAGAAGATTATGAAATTTTAAATTTGCAGGGAGTACAAGTTGATATGCCACGGGTCCAATTTGAGCTAAGATCTCGAAGGGGCAACAAAACCTGGGTGTCAACTTTGAACAATTTCCTAGCTTCGATGAACTTCTTCTTGATTTGAATTTCAAATACACGTGGTCTCCAACTTGAAATTCCAAGTGTCTCCTTTTCAAATCTGCATAGATTTTCTATATGTCATGTGCCTCTTTTAAATTTTGTTGTACCTTTCTTACCGTTTTCTCCATTTCCTAGAGCATTTCTGGTCCCATCATGATTCTGTCGACTGGGTTATCCCAACTAATAATATTTGTAAATTTTTTGTCATACAATACTTCGAAGGGGCTCATCTTGGCTGATGTATGATATCCATTATTGTACGCAAATTCCACTAGGTGTAGGTATTCCTCCCACTTAGTTGGTTTCATCCTTATGTACGTTCGTAACATATCTTCCACAATTTAGTTCATTCGTTAAGTTTTCCCATCCGTTTGTGGATGGTAGCTTGTGTTGAAATTCAGGTTAGTATTCAACTCTGCAAACAATTCTTTCCAAAATGTTGATGTAAATTTGACATCTCTATCCGAAATCACCATTTTAGGAATACCATGCAATCTAAGTATTTCCTTCATAAATATTTCAGCAATGTTAATAGCTTTATAAGTATATTTCACAGGAATAAAATGTGCAGACTTGCTAAGTTTATCAATCACTACCATAATCGAATCATTCTGATTTTGAGTTTTAGGCAAACCTGTGATAAAGTACAGTGAGATAGTCTCCCACTTCCATTCCTATATAGGTAGAGACTGTAGCAGGCCTATTGGATGCTGATGTTCAACCTTCACCTGTTGAAAATATAGGCATTTAGATAAGTACCCAGTTGTCTTACCTTTCATGTTAGGCCAATAAAACAACTTCCTCAATGCTGTTACCATTTTTTGGTATCCTGGATGACCAAAATATGACTTCTTGTGCACTTCATCCAAAATTGTCAGCTTAATTTAGCAGAATCTGGTATGTAAAACCTGTTTTTGAATCTTAGCAGTCCATTTATATCGAAACTCATATTTGTTCTGTCCAAATTTTATGCATTACCTTGTAAATATGCTACTGTTTTGATGTATTTTTTGTCATTACCACTTGAAGATCTTATCCTTTGTTCAATGTCGCTTTTTGTTTTTCTAATACTTATCTCAAACAGTCCATTAGTTCTCCTACTTAAGGCATTTGCAAATTTGTTTTCTTTACCCTTGATGTGTCTCACTTTGAAATCGAATTCACTCAAGAAGGCCAACCACCTTTCTTTCCTTGCGTTAAGATCTGGTTGATTGAATAACAATTTCACACCACTATTATCGGTTAGCAACATAAATTTTATGCCCATTAAGTAGTTGTGTGTGACGTATGAATTACAACTGCTAATTCCAAGTCGTGTGTGATGTAGTTTCGTTCATGCTCTTTTAGTTTTCATGACTCGTAACAAATAACGTGCCCTTCTTGAGTTAGGACATCGCCCAAGCCTTATTTGCTCGCATATACGCAGATTGTAAAGTCTTTGTCAGGGTCTGCTACCCTTAAAATAGGTGCAGTTGTTAACAGTTTGTTTAACTTATTAAAACTTTCTTGACATTTTTGTGACCAAGTAAACTTTGTCCCGTTTTTCTGTAGGGATGTGATTGGATATGCAATCTTAGAGAACCCCTCGATGAATCTGCGGTAATAACTGGTAATTCCCATGAATGATTGGATGTTCACTACATCCTTAGGGATAGGCCATTCCATGATGGCTCTTATCTTCTATGGGTCAACTGCAATACCTTCTTCATATATTACATGTTCTAGGTAATGTATTCTCTTTTGGTAGAAGTCACATTTGTCAAATTTTGCATACAACTTGTGTTTCCTTAAGGTCTGCAATACTATATTTAGATGTTCTTCATGTTCTTCTTCCGTTTTCGAATAAACTAAGATGTCATCAATAAATGCCAAAACAAATTTATCCAAGTATTGACTAAATATGCTATTCATTAAACACATAAATGTTGTTGGTGCGTTAGTAAGACTGAATGGGATAAAAAAAAACTCATAATGTCCATATCTAGTTCTAAAAGTTGTTTTACTTATATCTTCCTCCTTTATATTGACCTGGTAATAATCATATCTTACATCTAACTTGGAGAAAATCTTTGCTCCTCCCACTTGGTCAAACAGGTCGTTAATTATGGGTAGAGGATACTTGTTCTTAATATTCATCTTGTTAAACTGCGTATAATCAATACATAATCTTAAAGTCCCATCTTTCATTTTAACGAAAAGGATCGGTGCTCCCCAAGGCGAGACACTTGGTCTGATGTATTCCTTGTCCAAAATTCCTTGTAGCTGAATTTTCATCTCTGTTAATTCATGTAAACTCATCCTATAGGGTGCCTTAGATATTGGGGCTGATTCAGGTAGCAGATTGATGGAGAAATCTATCTCTCTCCTTGGAGGAACTTCTGGTATTTCGTCCACAAATAAATCTCTAAACTCATGCAAGACGATAAAGTCTTATAGGATGGGTTTATCTTCCTTTTCTATCGGATTTGTCACTTGAATAGCATAAATCTGAACCTTTATTCATGCATTTCTTAAACTGTATGGATGAAATCTGCCTAACTGAGACTGGTTTTCGGATGCCTTGTATTGTTCTAACTATGTTGTTTTTGTCTTTGTAAGTAAGTGATTTTTTTTGTAAAAATCCAGAATTACTTTATGTTTCTCTATCCAGTCCATTCCATTGATTATATCGTATGATCCCAAAGGTAAAATATTCAGATTTAACTTTGTATTTTGGTCATCTAAACTGAGTTCATATTAAGAAATGAAATCTATTACTTTTCTCTTAGTCCTTGTTGCTAGCTGCACTAACCAGGGTTTAACATTCTTTACTTTCTTAAGATTGTTTGAATCAACTAAACTAGGAGCAACATAACTCAGAGTAGCTCTTGGGTCAATTAAAATAGAAATATGATTATTATTAACTTACCTTCAACCTCCACTATAGTGGATTGATGATCAGCTTGTCGGCCATCCACAACTGCATTAATTATGTGTACGCTTCTGCCCACATCTCCTACTATAGAGGCCTCTTCCAGGTTATGAACTGTGGTCATTGTTGTGGAAGTTAAACATGGACAATTCCTCCTTAAGTGAGGTTCTCCACACTCCCATCATTTTAATGGTTCTCTGGGGTTGTCCACAAATTTATTGGTTCCCAGATTAACTGGGCTACCTCCCCCTTGGGTGTTCTAGTTATTGGAATGAAAACCTTTCCTTTGAAAATTCTTTTCTGTATTTCGGAAAGGGGCTGGTTGGAATCCTTCCTTCCATTGATTCATTTTGTCTTGCTTCTTATCCTTCCAAGCCTTGGGAATTTCAGACCAATGTTTGTATTGATCATAACCCATCCAGGCCTTTCTAAAAACTTCACTAAAGGTCTTGGGATTTTCGAATTCAATTCTTTCCTTATAGGACTGTGGTAGGCAACTTAGGAATCGTTGTATTTTTACTTTGTCCTTCCTAATGTATGGCACAAATCTTAATAATTCAAGAATTTTTTTTATCAGGTCGTCCATGGTCATTTGTCCGATTCTTAGCTCACAAAATTCTTTGGTCTTTATTTCATAATAACTTTCTGGTAAATAATGTTTCTTGAAGTACTTATTGAAATCTGACCATTCCATCTTTTTCTCTTTTAAACCCTTGGCCAACTTCAGGTCCTGCCACTAGATGCTCGCTTTTCCTTTCAAGTTATAAATGGCCATCCTAACCTTCATGTTACTAGAATAATTATAAATATGGAAATAATTTTTTATATCCAATAGCCATGCTTCAACCTCTTCCCCTATATTGGACTCCCCATCAAAGGTGGATGGTTTGATCTTCTTGAATTCACCTTCAAAGTGATCGACCTATTTTCTTTTATTTCTAGAGGTTGTTTTGTTTTCTGTTTTTGGTGTGCCTTCAGAGGAACTGTTCTCGTTTTCTGCTTCAGGACTGGAGTTTTTGGAGGATCTTTTTCTAACCTCTTCTTCTTTGTCATTGTCTTTTGGACTCTTATTTGTTACTATGTTGTGCAACAACACTTCATTTATCTCTTGTTGGTCTTCGTGTGCCTTTTTCAGTTTCTCATTATCTGCCTTGAATGCTTGCAACTCCACGATAAGGTTCATTATTGTTTCCAAAACCTGGGTGGATGAACTTTCTTCACTATTCTGTCCAGGATCTTTAGGAGGTCCTTGATCAGGATTCTCCTCAATTCTGATCTCCTCTTCATTCAGTGCTGCCATTATCACAACAGAACAAAAAAAAAAATTGTTTGTAACAGTAAGCATTTTTGTTAGTTTTTCCTTTAATAGGATAAAATGTACTAAAATAATTTTGGCCCTGCTCTGAGGTCCAAGTAATGTAACCTTCATCTTTGATACCATATGTAATGTACCCCAAATTTACCAAAATAAAATTGTTAGGGATATTAAATCTCTTTTCATCTCAGAAAACTATTTCAAAATATAACTTTAATATATGTAGGTAGTTTTGTCATTACTATTGACTTTCGAAAAATATTACGCTTATCCTTTTCTTGATACCACTATAATATCATTTAGAAATGAATTTATCTATGAAATTAATATATGCTATACAAAAATCATATTGCATGACAATTAAGGGATAACTTGACTATTCCCTAGTCTACCCATGAACATTAAAGCTTCCCCATTAAGATACACACTCACCGATGTTAGTATGTGAGAACAAATAAGCCTCATAGTTGACATCATCCCTGCTCAAAGGTGAAAGTATAAAGAGTTTAACACTTAGACTATTATAATCCCAAATTAGTATTACCTCCATATTTAGGCTAAAACATTACCTTATACACTATAGGGATCCTATACAGAATTCGATCCATAACATAGGTGTGTTCCCTTATCATAATATCACAGATTTTTATCAAAGGGAGGGTTTAATTATTAGCCTTGTATATCGCAATAATTAATTCATTGTACTGTGTCTATGTTTAATGTTCTGACCACTATTGCAACAGGACTAACCATATGGTTAACGGTTTGTATCATTGTGAAGCCCTAATGATACCAGTCACCCATTCCAAGTTCAATAACAAGCTGGAACTAGAAGGGTAAAACTCTTAACTAACGCGAGACGGGCGTGACTAGAAGTACAGTCGTAACCCTAGCTGAATGGCATGAAAAATCTGTAAGAAATCGGTATGAATTTGAAATAAAGGAATTGTCAGTGGTTGATTAAAACCTTGTCTGAACCATTTATGGTTGTTGGTTGTGGAGCCTGATTATCTTCCTGATTCAGAGGTCCTTGCTTTCAGTCGTGTTTATACCCCATGAAGTATTTACACCCCAGAAGTATGTACACTCTTCCACGCGGAGGAGTACAGAGGGGGGGGTAGCCCCTCTGTGGGGTCTGGGGGGGCTATCCCCTCGATTGGGGGATCTGGGGGCAAGCGGGCCCCCAGCGGGGGTTCGGGGGCGAATCCCCTGAAGCAAAAATTTCCTTGTAAAAGTATATTGTAATTTCATTGTAAATCTGGATCGTTCATTATAAGGTCGCAGATCTAACGCTAGAGATTATGTTAGGATTTTTTCCCTAGAAGGCAACCCTCTTTTATGAGGGGAATGTATTGCGGCTATGTATGGTGGTGAATATTGTGTTCTGAGAGAGGAGACTGTGAGAGAAAGAAGAGGAAGTTACAGCGGGTTTTGTTGTAGGTTGTATCCCTTCATTTGTTGGATAATAAAAAGGAAGGACCTGGCAATTTCTCTGGTGGACGTAGCCCACACTGGGTGAACCACTTAAATCTGTGTCTCTCTTGTATTGTGTGTCTTCTGTGTTTTGTTTCTACATTTGTTTTATTTTATTTCTCCACGGTCCTGTTTTTCTAACAACTGGTATCAGAGCGTAAGGTAACTCGCAGGAAAAGAGGGTTCCTAGTTCGAGTGGGAGCAATGTCGGAAGATGGAAAGTTTAGGGTTGAGAAATTTAACGGCCAAAACTACTAGTTATGGAAGATGCAGATGGAAGACTATTTATATCAGAAGGATCTATTCCTACCATTGAGCGGAATAACAAAGAAGCCAGCGGCCATGAAGGACGAAGAATGGGAGATTCTTGACAGAAAGGCTCTAGGAACGATACGGCTGAGCCTGGCAGCGTCGGTGGCTTTCAATATTTCGAAAGAAAAGACAATAAAGGGTTTGATGGACACGTTGGCCAAATTGTATGAAAAAACCTCGGCGTCGAATAAGGTATTTCTAATGAAGAGATTATTTAATATGAAGATGTCCGAAGGTGGGTCTGTTGCAGATCATTTAAATGAATTTAATACGGTTACTAATCAACTAAGTTCTGTAAAAGTGGACTTTGATGATGAG
>ML849305.1:19333-32935 GCA_009831015.1 Picea engelmannii
ATAAAGGAAGGACCTGGCAATTTCTCTGGTGGACGTAGCCCACACTGGGTGAACCACGTAAATCTGTGTCTCTCTTGTATTGTGTGTCTTCTGTGTTTTGTTTCTTCATTTGTTTTATTTTATTGCTCCGTGGTCCTGTTTTTCTAACAATGGCTACCTGTGAAGGTACCTCCCTGGAAATCTCCCTCGACCACCATGTCCAACCCAATCCAACCATAATGGCCCTTGGGTATGGAAGTAAGCGAAGATTAAGGAAGAAAAGATGGAATGTGAACTATGTGAAAGACATAGTGACTGATACTAGGTCAAAGTGAGAAGAAGAGTAGAAAAGAAGGAGCGAAGTAAGAGAAATAAAGTCGTTGGACGAGGAGATCGAGGATGATAGATAAACAAGGAAGACAGATAGTGGACAACTCAACAAGTGGAGAAAGCCACCATTGGATTCTTTGGAGCACCAGGTGAGAAGGAAGGAAAGATAGGCTGGCGAAGCCCTGAAAACACGGGTCAAGTTGACCAATGGTTTTAGACACCTAGGGTTTTGGTATCTTGGGTTTTGACACTTAGGTTTTGGCCTAAGGCTATTGATGAGACATTGTAATGTATAAATAAGAACCTAGATGAGGGAAGAGGTTTTGGTGAAGAGTCCCAAGTTTGTTATTGTTATGAGTGATTATTGTAGTGAGAGAGGGAAGCATTGAGAAATGAGGGAAGTTTGTGTTGTAAGATCTTCATTTGGGTGTGAATATCAACCCTGCAACTGGGTGCGTAGAGAGGGAAGAAAGAGAGAAGAGAGAAAGAGAGAATATATGCTAGATAAGAGCGCAAATAAGAACTGTATGCTTTCATCTTAATATATTATAAAGAGAAGTTTTGTGGACGTAGCCCTAGGGAGAGGGTGAACCACGTATATATTGATGTTGCATGTGATTGATCTGGTGCTCTCTTGTTCTTAATATACTGTTATTCCATTACTGTGGTAGATTTGACAGATAAATGTGTGATGTAGGACTAAGTTGATAACTAACATCTAGATGTTGTGTTTTTATTTTAATGGATGCACTTGGTATTCCATTTCGTTCTAGACATCTTTGTCTTGCAACCCCCCATAGCTACTTCGGGTGAGACTGCATCTACCTCACAGGTGTTTCTGAAAGGGATAGTAGTTAGGGCTTGTTTTTGCGCTCTTTGAGATAAACCCTGGGTCTTCCCTTGTGCCAACAAATGGTTCTATTTCCAGGACCAGGATCTTCTTAATGGAATGTCAAGGTGATTTCCATTGAAGACAAAGATTCAGAAGTGGATAGAAGACCAAGAAAATGACTTCGCAGAAGCCCATAACATGAACCCTAAGCTTAGCACCGAGGATTGGTTGGAAGGTATATCTTTACTAATATACACGATATTTTATTTGAAGGAATTCATCAGGAGTTATACGAGTGGATAGCTAGGTTAGCAAACACCCAGTTTGAGATCAGATCTAGACCACATGTGGTTTGGACGTCGACGTTGATCAAGAAGGTCAAGTGAGTTGATAGCAACATATTGAGAGAAGTAGATCACTGGTTCAATAGAACCATTGGAGGATATTTCACTAAGTTTGTTGTTGACAGAGTAGAATCGTATAGTCAAGCAGAGAGATACTTCTTCAAGGGACATAGAGGAATTGTTTTACAATTTCTGATGTTGAGGATCAATATGCTATTACATGAGAAGAACATATTGAAGTTACAATAGTTGTCCCAATTGAAAAGCTAATGTTCAAGAATTCAGACAGAGACAACGACGCAGAGGTGGGCATACGCGCAGTGGAAGAATCTTCAGAGAGGTCCCTCTGGTGAGCTTGTTCGAATAGAACCACGAACCACTAGTACGAGATGAAGGGTTTTACAGTGGAGAGGAAGAAGAACTGGTGAATGAGGAACATTTAGAATCTGGTAGTGATGAAGAAGGAAAGACTGAAGAGACTCACTGAGAAGAGTCACAAACTTCAGGAACTGCGTAGACCATTGAAGTAAGTATTATTACGCCTCCCGTTGTTTTAGCAGCATTAAGAAATATGAGTAATCAGAGTCACCAGAGCGCTCAAAGCACTGTCACTAGTAGTCCAACACATACTCAGTCAGGAAACCTAGGAAGATCTATAGAAAATGATATGAGATTACCCACCTTTAGAGGAGTTGGATCTGAAGATCCTGATCAACACTGGTTTCTATGTGAAGCTGTGTGGAGTATTGAGAATGTCACTGATGAAGTTGTTAAACGAGATCAGTTTAGTACTACCCTGAGAGACCGCACACTAAGATGGTACATGAAGTTTTTCCAAGGGGTTGTCCATCCAAAACCGTTGAACGAGATCAAGTTTGTGTTGATTGCAGAATTCAAGAAACCCAAGTTGGAGTCGCAATGCATTACAGAACTGAAAGAAATCAAGCAGAAAGCAGCTAAACCTATTTGGGAGTCTGATTAGAGGTTTAAGACCTTAATAGGCCATTTGCATTTTCAGATCCCAGATGAGCAGAACAAGGAATGGTTCATTGCTTCCCTCTTACCACACATCGGAGTCCCTCTAATGCAACAAAATATTGCTTCACAGGTTGAGGCATTAGAGATCGCTATAAAACTAGAATCAACTCCTATGGAAGAATCCATCTCAGGTATGAGTCAAATATTGAGTCAGCTAACTAGTTTATCTCTGTAGGTTGAAGATATGAAGAAAGACAAGCGAAAAGGTAAAAGAGAAGATATATGGTGCTTTATATGCAAATCGAAAGGCCATGACAAGGACCAATGTCCCTTATTTCACGATTATTTGGCATCTGTAGCCTCGATTCCTTTAAATAAAGTTACCTTACCATGGTGCGAGGTATGTAGAAATAGACATTGCCATGGTGAATGCTATTACATGAAAAAATATGTTCAGACACCCACAAATCTATATTTCACATTCTGTAAGTCATTTGAGCATGTCATTGAATATTGTCCTGCGTTGTTAGCCAAACTTCAGGAAAAATGAGGAGGAAACTAGCAAGTACAACTCATCTCAGCATAACCTCACGTAGAAGATCCCAAAGTTGTTGTAATCACTAGAGGAGGCGTTGTTACAGGAGAAGACAAAGTGGCTCCGAGAAAGACTATAGAAGAATCAGGGGTGTGGAAAGTTGCAGAGAAGACACAAGTGTTTTATGCAAATAAAGAAAAACCAATATTTGAGGAGGCAAGAAAAGAATTCGAGAAAGACTAGGTTTCTTCATCAAAGACACGACCAAAAGTAAGAGAATGTGGAATTCCCCTGGAATTCAATTAGTCCCTCTACCAGGAGAAGGAAAAGAGGTAAACAAGCTCATGGAATTCTTATATAATTGTATTAAGTTGATCCAGGATGAAAGCGTTGTACAAGAGCTACAAAATTTAATCATACAGTACGAGATAGGAAAGATAAATCCCTTGCTAAATAGAGCAGTACACCAAGTCTCTAAAAAGAGAAGGACAAATAAGGAACTGCACCTGAATTCTCAAATTGGAGAGTATGATATAGAATATGTGGTCCTTGACTTAAGGTTAGAGGTCAATGTCATGACCAAGCAGACCTGGGCACTGATGGGGAAACCTAAGTAGATCTATTCCCCTATCAGGCTTAGGATGGATAATCAACAAGTTGTAAGACCCTTTGGAAGATTGGAACATGTCCATGTGGACATCGACGGAGTAAGGATGTTTGCAGACTTCGAGGTGATTGAGATATTTGATGATAGTTGTCTTTACCCTACGTTGTTAGGAATTGATTGGGATTTCAATAATTCCAGTGTGGTTGATTTAGAGAAAATAAGAATGATGTTTGAAGGAGATGGCCTTGTGGTCATTGCAACTTTGGATCTTGATGAAGGTCAGAGATACAAAGAACCCATCAAAGAAGAAGACCGCACATATGAACTTGAAAACATATACAAATTAACGTCCAGACAACAAGATTACATTAATCCTATAGCAAATGGGAACCTAAGATGTCAAAGTGGCAATGCATGTTCATCAGAATTAGAAGAAGCACTGGATAACTAGCAGAAAAAAATGCATGAAGTATCTACAAGGCGATGTGTTAGATTAAATACAGAAGTTAGTTGGATAAGCACAACAATAAGTAACTTGCCCACCTTTGATGGTCTAAATAATTTAGAAGCATTCTTGTTGGATTTTGAAGAAATTGTACCAACACAACAAAGATTGTTGGAAATGGATGAGGCCTTGAAAACAACTCCAACAAGATGGTGGGGGACACACAAAAACAACATTACAAACTGGGTACAATGTCACACTTTGATGACAACGTGGGTTTCAAAGAAAGTAGAAGGCTGTGAAGTTAGGTACACAGGTCGAAGTTATCCGAAGGACCATTTGCGAAGTTGCGTGGAAGCCTGGAGCAACATTGCTCAAGAGAAGTGGGTGCACAAATTCATCAACACACTGGACACAACCCTTATAAATTGGTATCTTCAAGTAGAATTGTGCCTCATCACTGCAGATTGGGAAGGTATCACTCAGAACTTTGTAACTACCTTTTTGTTTGAAATCCAATATCCTACAATGGATCAAGCATTACAGATTGTAAGACAAAAAGTATTTGAGGAGGCACCTAGCCTCCCTTTGGAACAAGAAGAGGACGAATGGACTCCGCCTCTCCAGAAACTCCAAGGCTATTACAATATCAATGTTGACAAAAACAATGATCCTAGGAAGGTGAACATCGCTGAAACAAAAGGATAGAAAGACATAGAAGGACCAGGAGTTGAGCTACCTTTCATTGGACAACCAATTAAAATCAAAAGTGGCAATATTGGAACAGAGCAAACATCGAATCTTGAAAATGTTGGAGATTATTGGGACGTTGCCACTATTGACAATATCACAGAGTTACTGCATGAATATCAAAACTTGTTTCCAACCAAGTTCACTGATATGAAGGGCATTAAAGGGCCCATGGGAGAGATGAGGATCCATTTGAAACCAGATGCAAGGCTAGTCAAACAGAGACCCTAAATATTGAATCCTAAATATAAGGGGAAAGTGAAGATTGAACTCGATAGAATGTTGGAAGCAGGAATCATAAAACCTGTTGAAGAGTCATAATGGATTAGCCCTATGGTGGTCCAGGATAAGAAGACTGGAGAGATCAGGATCTGTGTAGATATCAGGAAGTTGAATGATGCCTGTTTTCATGACCCATTCCCTACACCATTTACTGACGAGCTGTTAGATAATGTAGAAGGACAGGATGTATATTCTTTTACAAATGGATTTTCATGATACCATCAGATCCGGATTGCCAAGGAAGATCGCCATAAGACCACATTTGCAATAGAATGGGGATCCTACCAGTATACAGTGATGTTGTTTGTATTGAACAATGCACCAGCCATATTTTCTAGGGTGGTGGTCGAAGCATTCAAGGAGTTTTTACATAAATTTATGGAAGAATATTTTGATGATCGAACTATTTTTATCTTATTACAGAATCATATTGAATGTTTAAGACTAATGTTGGATAAGTGTAGGTAGTGCCATATTTCCTTGAACCTGGAGAATTGCATATTCTTTTCACCCTTTGGAGTGTTTTTAGGTCATATTGTGTGTAAGTAGAGACTATTGGTAGACCCATCTAAGATTTCCATTATAGTTGATTTTCCCCCTCCTACTTCAGTCAAACAGTTGCGCACTGCGTTGGGACATACTGGATACTACAGGAAGTTCATTAAAGGATATGAACATATCACAACACCCATGGATAAGATTTTGAAGAAATCCTGATAGTTTCGTTGGATAGAAGAATGCCAACAGAGCTTCAACACATTGAAACAGAAAATGGTTACTGCGTGTATCCTATTTTTCCCAGATTGGAGCAAGGAATTTCATGCGCATGTCGATGCATATTCTGTTTCATTAGGAGTTGTGTTAGTGCAACCGAGAGCTGGATACATTGACCACATGTTATCCTTTGCTAGCAGGAAGCTATCAACAACTAAGATTAATTACACCACCACTGAGAGAGAAGGGTTAGCCATGGTGTATGCACTGTAGAAGTTTCACCACTACTTGTTTGGAGGACACTTTAAAATGTTCACTGATCACTCCGCACTGAAATACCTAGTCAACACACCACTGTTTGGGGGGAGAATATGAAGGTGGCTTCTCCTATTTCGGGAATATGATTTTGAGATCGTGGTTAAGCTAGGGATAATGAACAAAGGACCTGACCACTTTTCAAGGTTGGAACATGGAGAGGAACCTACTAGTCTAGAGGATACACTGTCAGATGCACAATTTCTGGCCACTAGAAAGATTGATTATCACTTAGTCGATATAGTCCACCTCCTGTCAACAAGAATGGAACCTAGTGAATATACAATCACCCAGAAGAAACAAGTGGTAGTGCGAACTGCAAAATTTTCACTTATAGCCGGACAACTATATAAAATGGGACCTGATGAGATCCTGAGGAGATGTGTTATGGAAGAAGAGTGACCACTGATTTTAGCAGAATCTCATGAAGGCATCTCAGGAGGACACTACGTAGGAAAATAAAAAGTGCAGAAGGTTCTTAGAGTTGGCCTCCGGTGGCCTACTTTACAAAGAGATGCTAAGGACTACTACAGAGCCTACGATGTATGCCAAAGAGTTGGGAAACCGTCCAGAAGAGATGAAATGCCTTCAGCACCACAGCTGACCCTACAAGAATTTGAGAAATGGGCCATTGATTTCATGGGACCTATAAACCAACCAGGAAAGTGCACAAGAGCAAGGTACATAATCACTGCGATAGAGTACTTGACCAAATGGGATGAAGCAAGAGAAGTTAATTACTGTAGTGCAACTACAACTGTGTGCTTCATATTTGATGACATCATAACCAGGTTTGGATGCCCAAATATCCTTATGAGTGATCAAGGCACACATTTCATCAATAAGACTGTTGAAGCCATGACTGAGGAATTTGCAGTCCATCATCAGAAGAGCATACCCTACTATCCACAAGTGAATGGGACAGTTGAAGCATTCAATAAGATCTTGGAGAAATCATTGACGAAGATCTACAGTATGAACAAGGATGAATGGGATTTAAGAGTACCAAAAGTACTATGGGCCTATAGAACCACTTGCAAGAAGCTAACAATGCAGACCCCCTTTAAGTTGGTTTATGGTCTTGAAGTAGTTTTCCTGATGGAATATTTGGTCCCAATCTTAAGAATCAAAACCTTTACACATATGGATGACACTAGCGTTGTTCAAGAGAGGCTCTCATAGTTGGTCGAACTAGAAGAAGAAATATTTACTGTAGGATTCCATCAGAAGGTACATAAGGGAAGATAAAAGGCCTACCATGATAGGCATATTAAGAAGAAAGCCTTCAAACAAGGAGATTTGGTATTGGTATATGACAGAAAATTCATGAAGCATCCAGGGAAGTTCAGAACACATTGGTTGGGGCCATATGAGGTTGTCTATGTCACGAAAGGAAGTGCTACATGGTTGAAGACCTTCAATGGAGAATGAAAGGAAGGTTTGGTGAACGGGATCTGGTTGAAACTATACTATGACAACCAGCTTCCTCGCAACCATCAGTAAGATAAAAAGAGGAAGGGTCCAGGTACTAGGTGCAGTTGAAACTGGGTACCAGACACAGAAAATATGGTCTACACACAGTGGGGGAGGAGAGAGCAGAAAACAAAGGCTACTCCGCACAACCTGAAGTCAAAGAAAAACAGAAGGTTCAGATCTGAAGTGCCTTGGGATGAGTCATAGGTGAGTGTTATGGGCCTGTTGGCCCTTGGGTATGGAAGTAAGAGAAGATTAAGGCATGAAATATGGAATGTGAACTGCACAGAAGACATAGTGACTGATACTGGGTCAAAGTGAGTAGAATATCAAAAACGACGGAGCGAAGTAAGAGAAATCAAGTCATTGGATGAGGATATCAAGGATGACAGATCAACAAGGAAAACATATCGTGGACAACTCAGCAAGCAGAAAAATCCACCGTTGGATGCTTTGGAACACTGTGCGAGAAGGAAGGAAAGACAGGCTGGCGAAGCCCTAAAAATGTGGGTCAAGTTGACCTAGGGTCAAGTTGACCTAGGGTTTTAGACACCAAGGTTTCGGCCTAAGGTTGTCGGTGAGTCATTGTAATGTATAAATACGAACCTATATGAGGGTAGAGGGTTCAATGAAGAGTCCTAAGTTTTTTATTGTTATGAGTTATTATTGTAGTGAGAGAGGGAAGAATCGAGCAGTGAGGGAAGTCTGTGTTCTAATATCTTCAGCTGGGTGCGAAGATCAACCCTGCTGCTGGGTGCGTAGGGAGGGAAGAAAGAGAGAAGAGAGAAAGAGAGAAGATATGCTAGCTAAGAGTGCAGATAAGAACTATATGCTTTCATATTAATATATTATAAATCACAGTTATGTGGACGTAGCCCTAGGGAGAGGGTGAACCACGTATATCTTGGTGTTGTGTGTGATTGATGTGATGTTCTCTTGTTCTTGATATATTGTTATTCCATTATTATCTGAAAGATAAATGTGCAAGGTAAGACTAAGTTGATAACTGACATCTAGATGTTGTGTTTTTCTTGTATTGGATCCGCTTGGTATTCCCTTTGGTTGTAGACATATGTGTCCTGCAACCCCCCATAGCTACTTCGAGTGAGACTACATATGCCTCGTAGGTGTTGCCGAAAGGGCCAATAGTTAGGGCTAGTTGGTGCGCTCTTGGAGTTGAACCCTGGGTCTGCCCCTGTGCAAACATACCATCTCCATCATTTCAAATGGCGATGTACTATTGCATAGCCATCACTATACCCCTCTTACAAGGCCCAAGGTAATCATTGTAACACTTCACTCCAGGCACGTCAAGGGTTTTTTATTTGTGCATTTTTCATTCCTCTGTTAGTGGCAGACGAGAATGCATAACACAGTCCTGATTAGCAATATGATGGGAGAGGCTTCATGCGGATCTGGTGTTCCTACTACACATGAAAAGGTAATCCTCACACCCCTGTAAACTAGGCATACCCAAGTTTTTCATTGTAATAGGTTACTACTTGAATTCCATATCAGTCTTCTTCTCTAGTTTTACAGTTCTCGAACTAAGGGTCTATAAGTCTCCTTTATATGTTAGTAGTTCTTGGTTATCTCGCTGTATTATCTCACCTCCTCCCATAAGAAATGTTGCAATTTACTAAGCTGCTACTCAGTCTTAATGGTTTTTCGTTTGTCTTTGTGGAGTTACCCATACTTCTTCGGCCTCATCCTGTGAGAGATATCCTACATCTGTATACTGTAGCTCCATTCGGTGGTTGTCTAGTGGAACTCTTAAGATGATGGAGGTATTTGTGAGTACGAGCACATGATTTATCCTGTGTAGTTTTGTTTCACACGCTATGGATTCACCTTACCCTCTAGTGGGACTCATTCCTTCTTGGCATGACTTAAGTAAAAGAAAAATGTAAAAACCCTTGAGGTCTCTTGTATGCGAGCCATTAGCTTCATATTCTCTTAATTAAATAGTCGTCAAAATCCTCTACATTTTAACTCTTGGTTAGATAAACAGGTTGTCCTCCTAGTTTGTGTCCTGCATGAAAACTAAAGAATAGAACTCCATGCATTGCGTGTTATTATTTGGTTTTCTCCAAACGGTCCATTGGGAAGTCTTTAACCTTATGTCTGTAAAATGTCCTTAGTGAAATGTCGTAAAGGTGATCATTCCTTGTCTGACCATTGCATAAATTAATCTATGTGTTTTTTTTTAAGTAGCGTAGGCATAAGTACCCCCTGTACCAATGACCCTCAGTCCGAGAGGTCTATGTTCACTCCCTGATTAATTTAGATCTTACTGTGTTTTAAAGACACCCATTCGTAAATGATTTCCAGACTAGATAGGGTAAAAGAGTATTTATTGAATTATGTCATGTATATGTCTTTATCTTTCAAGGGTTATTATGGTGGATGAACTCGTATTCTGAGGGAAATAAAATGGAAATGCCCATTGTCTTTATACGCAAGGTATTGTGTGCCCTTTAAGGGTATTTGTGGATTTATGCAACTTATCGGTCACTCGACTTGTCTAACTTATTCCCACTGTACAATTCATAAAAATTAATACATTAGTGTTTACAAATTTATACATTTTATTTATTTGTGGTCATAGAACGAAGGCCATATGCTCTAATAAAAAGGACCACACGATTTAACTTTGGCAAAAACACACCCGCGATCTATGTGATTTATCCTAGCTCTATGTGATTCTATAATTTGCAACTCTGATTTATGCTAGGGAATTACTTACCCTCTGTAGGGTTTTGACTGTACTTTGGTTATTTACTTCATGTATTGTCTTTTACATTATTTAATTTACGATTTAATTCCCTGTGTATTAAAAAATTATATTCAGTTACAAAAGGTAATGATGGGGCCCTGTCTTCTTTTGCAAGGGTACCCATCAACCATTCTTGGGTCGACTCCTCCCTCTTATATTGTGGATGGATCATAGCTTAACGTTGGTGGGGAAATTATTCTATGCCATATATCAGATAAGTATCATTCACTTGCTAAATATTTAATATTTATTTTCATTCGATTGCTTTAATACAGTTTACTGAATCTATCGTTTTCTCTTTGTAGGATTAAAATAGTTCGAAGGAAATAGATCAAGGGGATCACCTTACTCAAAGAAGGTATTTGATTTCTGATTCTAGCATTTTAATTACAATGCTCAGGTTCTGTTTACTAGTGGTACCGAGTCCTTACCCTAGGGTACTCTGTTGTAATAGTTTGAACCATGATTTTCTGGTTGTACAAATCATTTATAATTTTATAATTAAATGAACACACAGATTTCTGAAACCATTTGAATAAGATGTTAAGTATGGTACAACCTCTGTAGCATGCATTGTATACCATTGAAAATCTTTGTTTATAGGTCTATTGTAATGTAAAAAGGACTGTAAATTTTATGCCTTCTTGTATGATCTAGTCAATCGTAATTACTTATTCTATCATGTAGTTCAAGGATCAATAAAATCTTTATGTATATGAATACAATATATGTTTGTGCAACTCCATGTATATATACATGCATCTATATGTATATCTACCTACAAAGACATATATAAGTCATCAAAAATATAACTATTCATTCTAACATTCCCCTTACATGAGACACATGAGCATATCTACATGTATATGTATAGTCAATCTTTAGATATAAATCTTAACACATGAACTCATCCTTCTACTAACAATGATGGACAATATAATTTTATACATCCAATCTTTCATTAGCATCCGCACTAACATCACATAAACCCATCATATCTCTAATAATCTGTAACCAACATAATTCTGACTAGAAAATAACTAAAGGTACTTATCTGAAATAAACTGAAACTGGAACACAAATGGAACAACCAAGTTCCACCCAACCATAGAACAGAACAACCAAATTACATTCTCTTTTCACCCCCTAGTCTGACCATGAGTCCATAAGGGATAATTGAATTGATCCTCTTTTGCTACAGTCCTCCTTTCAGATTAGAAAATTCCCTTTCCTCACACCCAATAGGTGTTCATAACATCAAGTAATATCTTTTCTCCAACATACTAAGCATCATCTTGCCTCCTCCCGTATGTTGTATATATCATGAGCATCTTGTGCCTAGGTCTTTTTCCCTCCTTGGGAATTTTTGCAGCTTTAAAAATCCCTGATTTTTAGGGGCTGCTAGTGATCAAATTCCTCATTTTCCACTTGTAAAATTCAGCCCTGAGGTAACTCAAAACTGTTCCCCACTAATGGAGTGATGGTCAGTTGTTTTCAATCTAACTATTCCATTTGTCCTCCAACAATTAATATATAAAAAGATTTTTCTTTTACATGTGTCACAGTCAAATATTTAGTTGGAAAAATCTAATAGTTTCCCAATAGTCAGAATAATTAATTACACATAAACAAATTCCAAATTCAGATTTTCCATAAATGGAAAAAAAAATTCCAAATACGAATTTGCCAAAAAAGGAAATTTATTCCTAAGTGCATACAGACTTTAATAATTAATTATTTTGGGGGATATTACATCTTTCCTTGATATGCTCATCTTGATTTGTATAAATTTGTAAAAGGAGAAGACAATAGTTTTAGTAAACTATGTTAAGTATTTAATGGAAAAAAAATAATGAAACTAGACGAGACAATACTTAGCTTGAGTTTGGCATAAAACCATATCTCCACTGGAGCTTGTGCAACAATCCGTCCACGATCCAAAGGGGGAGGATTGGACCCAAAATCAGTTGTTTGGTACCCTCACAAAACGAAATAGGACCCCATCATTAATTAATGTAACTCAGAATAATGCTTTTGTATAGCAAAGCATAGGCTACGAATTATACAATGATAAAAAAATACACAAGTTATGAATTATACAGTGGTAAATTAAATACACAAGTTAATAATTATCTGGGGATAAATTAAATTTACCGAGCGCATTTGAAAATCCCCACAGAGGGTAAAATAAGATTGTTGTAAACACAACGTAAGTTACGATTTACACAGTGTAGTGTAAATTACATAGAGCGTAAACTTACTTTCCACAAAGGATTTAAAACTGCTATCTATAATCACACAGACACGTTTACTAATCGCTGCAGGGGTAAGTAACACAATTACATACACACAGAATTGAGTTATGAGTTACTGAAGGATTGATATTTATATTTTGCAGCGTAATCACGATTTTCCATAGAGGAAATCAATTGAAATTCAAAGGATATATACAGAGTACGAGTAATGTCTAACCATTTTTTATGTCTAATCCGGAATTAAATTACTATTTGATATATAAAACATAGAGTGAAATCTACAAAACAAAGGATTAATGGTGGCCAATACTTATTCAATGTAGGAAATATAGAATGCAACTTCATGAATAGAGGGTCGATGTTGCTGGATATACATATACCTAGGCTATATAAAAAACAAAAGATAAATTATGCAAACATAGAGTTAAAAATTGTCTGATACATTTAACACTGTACAATTACCGAGTGAAAATTACAAACAGTGGGTTAATTCTTTCCCTATATATGTTGTTGTAGGTAACCTAGATGGTAACTCATGAGCATAGGGTTAACCATTGACATGTATAGAGAGAATAACCCTACAAGGAATAAAAAGAAATTTACACATTTATGCTTACGCAGAGTACCCATTACACATTGGAATGCTAACATAAATAATCTAGAACATATTTATGAATTTCAGTGTTAGTATATTCTCACACAGGGTATAGATATACAGGTTTCTTCCATAGAGAACAAACAAAACATATATGGGTAATGGTAGGGTTAACATTGCAATAATGGTAGATATAGGAGAATGTTGAAAGAATACCAACAGATAAGTGGTAAAATGTTTATGACCATAAGAGCACCATAAGCCATGAAGATTAGAAGAGTATCAACCAACCCGAAAGTACTCTAACTGATCTAAAAATGAAGAAGACTTGTATTCTTGAAATTATTTGCAAGATTTAATTCATGTGTTAAAATGCAAATGGATCAATTTTG
>ML849306.1:0-32935 GCA_009831015.1 Picea engelmannii
TGAAAGATTCAATAGTACCATTAACTTGAGGGTGATACAAAGTGTTCTTCTAATGATGGATCATGAACTCCTAAGTGAGTTTTTGGATGGTCTCATTCAGAAAATGTGAGCCCTGGTCACTGATCAATACCCCGGGACATTTGGATATAGTGATAATGTTGTCAAAAATCAAGTGCACCACAATTTCTATTATATAATACTTGATTGGTGCGGCTTCATCCCATCACGTTAGATACTCTGTTGCAGTAATAATGTATCACTCTCTGATGCGACATGCAGGAGAATTGATGGGCCCAACAAAGTCTATGGCCCATTTTTTGAAAGGCTCAAGTGAAATTACTAAAAAGAGGTGGAGCTCATCTTTGGGGTAAGGCTTTCCCACTCATTGACATATGTGGTAGTGTTTGTAGTAGTCTTTAGAATACGTGAAGAGAGAGGGCCACCAAATCCCTGCACGTATAAATTATCACGTAGTATCATTTCCAATGTTATGGCCTCCAACAATACCTTCATGTGCCTCATATAGGAGGGAGTTCGATTCGTGTACCAAATCACATTGATCTAGGATTCTATTTGTGCCCAACTTATACAATTGTCTGGAAATCAACTAATAGTCAACACTACAATTTAACAATTGGAAATGTTGCATAGGAGTATATTCTCTAGGAGCCCATCTGATGATGAGGAATTGTGCTATTTCAGCCAGTTGATTTGGTATGGCTTCCACTCGGAAGAGTTGCACATACAAAAGTTTTTCATCGAGGCTCTGGGTAGCTTCCCCTGTCTCAATTCACAATAAGTGATCTAGTCCCACATTAGATTTGTCTGGTTTAATCAGAACTTCGAATTCGAATTATTGAAATAGCAGAAACCACCGGAAGATGTGGCCACCCAACACTGATTTTTTAACTAAGTATTTGAGGGAAGAATGATCAGTGATGTGAAGGTGGACCCCAACAAGTAGTGGTGGAACTTTTTCAAAGAATATACCATGGATAGGCCCTCGCGCTCGGTTGTGGTGTAATTTTGTTCAACATCAAATAACTTTTGGATGGAAAAGTATACTAGATGATCGATTTTTCCCTCCCCTAGTTGGGCCAGAATGGTTCCCAGTGTAATGGAAAAAGCATTGATGTGGACATGGAAGATCTTGGACCAGTCTGGAAAAATCAAAATGGGCATAGCAACTAGTTTTTATTTCAATGTGTCAAAGGCTTGTTGGAATTCTAGTGTCCATTCATATTTAATATCCTTGCACAACAATATTTCCAATGGGGCCACAATCTGAGCATATTTCTAGATGAACCTTCTATAGTATCTGATATAACCCAAGGTTGCATGCATTCCACAAACTGAAGTGGTGGCCACCATATCCAAGATGGCACCAATCTTAGTTGGCTCCATGAGCAAGCCATCTTTACACACAATGTGGCCCAACAATATACCAAAGGGTGTACAAAATATGCATTTATTCAAATTTAAAGAAATTTTTAGTTGGCAACATCGATCTAGCATCAATCGAAGGGCTTGCATGTGATCCTTTATTATATTGAACACATTCTAGTTGTCCAAGTATACCTCAAGCAATTTGTGGATAAATTCCTTGAAAGTTGATATTGATATCCAAGAAAATAATGTGGGGGAATTCTTGAGGCCAAAGGGCATGGTTGTGTATGAGAAGCACCCCCATTTGGTCACAAAGGTGGTTTTATCCTGATATTCCTTTGCGATCCAAAATTGATGATATCCAGAGAAACCATCTATGAATGAGTAGGCTTCTCTGTCGTCAACATTTTCCAATGCCTCATCTGTGAATGGTGTTGGGAAAGGTTCATGGACCCGGGCTATGTTAAGAATCCTAAGAATGATGCATATACAAATTTCCTCAATATTTTTGGGTTGGATGACCATGGGGCTAACCCAATCAGATTAGTTTATAGGGACAATGATCCTGGCATCCAAAATTCAGTCTAGTTCTTTGTGCACCTTTTCTTTGTACTTAGGATTTAGGCGATAGGGTATTCTCTTGACTGGATTGACATCGGTTTTGAGTTCAATCTTCATAGTTCCCAAGGATCCTGTAATACCCTTCACATCAGAAAACATCTGAGAAAACAATTCCTCATACTCTTTAAGGAGGTCGACAACCTGAGTGACTGTCTCCTTATCCAAATAATCTCCAATAATGGCCATCTTGGGTGCTTCTTTCATCCAAATTTTTTGCTTTTTGGTATTTATAGGGCCATTATAGTCTGGTGCATTCATCTCGACCACCTTCTCCTTTAGCATGTGTTCTCCTTCTAATTCTATGATCTGAATATTGCAAGGGTCTTGGTCATCAATATTCTCCACATCAACCTTCTAGCAATGTACCGCTTCTTTCAGTTTGGCCACCAACTGGTGGTAGGATCAGACCACTCTAGGGTCGTCGTCCTTTGGTTGTCTATGAAAAATGAATTCCTTAACCCGACAAAGTACCTCGCTGTGATCCACATCTTCTTTGGTGAACCGGAAGGTCGAAAGAAACTAAGAACTCATATGGGTCCACTCACTTATTTTACTTATGAGTTCCTCCTGAATCTACCATCTTCTAGGAACCATATCTATGGTGTGGATAAACCAATGGACCCATTGGTATTGAGGGATGTTCTTAAAAATACAACATCATTCACAAAATGAGATATGTTCCTAAGGTTCCTCATTGCCCTTATATGGGTTGGCTAGTTCAAAGTCGGTGATATGATGGAATTAGACTTGTATAAAATCAGCTACCTGCTCCTAGATCTAAATATCTGGGTGGTGCATCACCCACCACTATGCATGGGTCCAATGGAACACAACATATATGGTATTAAGCATCTAATCTATGGGGACGGTTCTCTCCATTTGTAATAGGAATTTTTCCATCGACTTTGTGCCATCAAACTGTCAGGCATCGAAAATTTCATACCCAATCCATCACATTGCTTTTGTGATTTGTGCACATCTACACATGGAAACTTTGTAGATATTATTCTTTCATCTCTCGAGGGCATCATCAAAATTTGTGTCATAATATTTTATACTCCTCTAGCTTAATTCTCCATATGCGGTGGGATGGATGTAGTCCTCCTTGCGCCTCATGACCTTGTAAATATTTTCAACTCTCGATATTTGTGCATCCTCATCTACAAGCTCATTGTATAAATCACCCTCATCTGGGTCCAGTGGCATGACCATGTGCAAGGTGTCAGATTCAAAGGACATATGCCTCTTCTTCAAGTTTAGCACCACATTATTGTCAAAGGCCCATTCAATTCCTAGTAATGAAGGATATGGATCAGACCCATCCATGATCTCAATGACTTCAAAATCAACCTTTGTTTTCACTCCTTCTATGTTGACTTCGACTTGCTCCACTGGACCTATGGGATATATCTTGTATCGATTGGATAATTAGAGTTGAATGGGAGACCAGACTGACCTGGGCTTACCCATCACTTCCCAAGAATTCTTTGGAAAACATTTCACGTCAACTCCTAGATCCAACATTACTCCATCTGTGTCATACCCACCAATATTTGTTGTCATCTTAAACTCTCGACCAATGTGTTTTTTCTTGTTGACCCACCAGACATCCCTCTCCATCAATGGAGCCGATATGGTGGAATCTTCTCCTTATTCTTTCATGAAATAAGTTAACATCTGGTTCAACTTACTTGCATCTTCTCAATCCTTAAGCAAGCTCAAATAACAGTGAAAGAAGGTACTGAATTGATCCTCAACTTCTTCCATGTGACCTAAGTCATGTAAGGCTTCTACACATGCTGTGATTTGTAATTATTCCTAGTGTTTTTCTTCATAGGATTTTTTCTCAATGTGTCATAGCATAGCCTATCTACATGCTTCTTCTATCGATATTTTGGCTTCATGATGAATTTCATCACGTACATGAGCCTCATCCAAATATATTTGTGCCACGCATTGTAGTTCTTCACACGTGGGGGATTCTTCTAGTGACCTCTACATTTCCCACTACACTTATTCGCAGATCTGTGCCTCCTCTAGCGACCTCTACATCACCCTTTTCACTTCCTCTTGGATTTGTTCCTCTTCAAGAGACCTTTGAGCCATGTGTTCCAGCTCCTCGTGCATTCTTTCTTCTTCAAGGGCCCTTTTCACCTTGCACATATACTATTTCTGCTAAGAATCATAAAAATTAGGATGGGGTTGGGGTGCCTTCCTGATATTTCCATATGGCTATTGGCCCGAGACTTCACCATGCTCGAAGTCTACCCCAGTATTTTTCCCTCCACGGGTTACTACCCGAACATCTTCTTCTTCATTCTTATTATTTTTTTTTCATGGCTCGACATCCACCATGTTATAGTTAGTCTTCTTGTCCTCCCACTTCTTTAGTAAGTCGAGACAATCCTCGGTTACATGTTCAGGACTATAACAATATGCTCATATCACATGTGTCTTAGTGCAAAATTGTGAGACATGAACACTCTCACCGCAATTGAAACATGTGGGGGGTCTACCACCATATCCATGGCTACGACTGCACCCATATCTACCTCGGGGTCCTCCTTGTTATCTACCTTTTTTAGCACCATCGCGCTCACCACCATTTTTCTCCACGTGTACTCGGAAAGAATCCCAGGTATTGTCCTGCATTAACTAGAGAGAGTGACAACAACTAATACCATCATCGATGGATTTACAGAACTCACAGAATGGTGTTTGAGTCTTTGTTTGGTACTTTTGTAATGTGGGATAGCAGGGTGGAATTAGAATATGGCCCCATTTTCTAAATATTTCACACCATTCTTACTGTCCCGATGGAAACATAGGTGACGTGCCTATCGTCGCATAATTTGGAAGGATTGAGCACTTTTCTTGATGATGCCCCTATGAACGACATGTAGTACACCATATGTGATCGCACACAAATTTAGTCTTAGCCATATCTTGTAGTTGTATTGTTAGGTTGGTGAGTTGTGACTGAACCTATGCCAACCTAGCCAATGTCTCTATGCCTCCCAGTGTATCCTCTACTCTCATCACGATTTCGATTTCCTCGGCCTGAGTCATCACCTTCTATTGGGTGATTGGGACTTGGATAAGGTGTAGAAACCCCACAATGAACCACTCTCTGTGTTGCATATCCTGAATATGGAACGTTAGCCTATCCAACAATTTTTTTAACTGTTGGTCATAATCCCAAATGGTTTCTCCTTCTTTCTACATGATTTCCTTAATTTCTACAATGCATTGAGACTCTGACTTCATCTTTTGAAATTATCAAAGTAGGTCCTACTTGATCTCGGCCAAGGACCTCGCCTATCCTGCTAGTGCAATAACATTATATTTTGTGTACCACGTCAAGGTCCTATCCCTGAATGTAGTCTCTAGTTGCGTGATATTGCTTGCATCATATGTAACTCTCTTTACAAACCATATTTCATCATATGTGAACCAGTGTTGCTTTTCATTGTCCCTACCAATTGCATGGAACACATGTAACCTTGATGTACTATCTTCAGTTTTGATCTTCAAAGAAGAACTTGTTCCACCTTTATAGCTTCTATGGGATGGATATTTCCACACTACTATTGGATAGGGTAAAGTATTGTTGACTTCACCTTATTCTCCACTTGTTTTGCCACTTCTTTCTTCTTCTTCTTCTCTTTCCTGAACTCTAATCTCTCCACTAACTGTAGTATTTTCTTCTTGGTTAAAAATGAGCAAGGGGGGTGGTAAAAAGGGGTGGTAACACCATATTCTTTCTAACATTATAGTGAGGTGACCCAAATAGATATCTACTTGCAGTCGTGCAAGACCATCGAAGACTATCAAATTGTCTCCCCCAACACTAGGGGAGCCTTCGTATTTATTCTCTTCTAGTGCACTACAAATCTACGTCATCTATTCCTGACCTGACTGTGCACCACAACTGTGTGCTCCTACCTCCAAGACGATCTGTGCACTACCACTACACGTGCCATGTCATGATCTGATCTACGCACTACTACCTTGTGCAAAATCATTCTTTCCACTCGGCACATGAATTCTCTGCGTGTCATCCTCTCTCTTGCTCAGTGCATTACCACTACGCTGAGAGACAAATTTTATTTTGATTGGCACCTTAATTTATTGTGAGATAACTTCTCTTCTTGTCAATAGGTAACTGTTTGGAACTTCCTCCTCCTAGTCTATGGGTGCACCACTAATTTTCACCCGCACACCACACATGTGCGCTCTTTCCTCTCTTAAGTTTACGACGTACCACAACATCCAAAGGGTTCATGCTTTACAACCTAGGCCCTCACTACCACTAATGTCACTACTGGTATCTTCAACGTCAATCCTCTTCACAGGCCTTTCCTTTCATGTGCTCCACTCTGGCACATCATCCTCTCCCACACCACTGCTTGGTGTGAGTTTTCTCTTCATTCTGGGCCTGACACTTCGATGCGCACCATTGGCTAACTCTTCTCTAATCCTTCTCTCATTTTTCTCTATCATCTCATCTCTTCTTTCATATCTCTCGACTCTTTTTCTCCTCTGCTCTTCTGGGTCCATTCCAGTCCTAACCTCATCTCGACACTTCTTAGATCATCTTCAATGGATCCATATTTTGTCTCATTTTCCCCTACCTCTACCAAAACCACCCCCCAACACTAGGGGGTTTACTCGGCCATTATATCAGGTTCCATACACATAATTCTTCTCTCTACACACAACATTTTGATCCAAAGTGGAATTTCTTATAGCATTTGCTTCCTTGGCTCTTCTTCAAACTTTATTTCAACCTCACTAAAAGAATCACTACATTCTATAGAAAACTCAACAGTGTGTCCTTCCTTCACTCGAGCAAACAAAAAATCAATCGCCTGACTCCAATTTTTATCTAGCACCTTCAAGTTGTCAAGCTTATCTTGATCCCAAATTATCAGCTCTAATAGAAACACAACCAAAGTGACTTCATCTTGTCTCTTTATCCATTCATGTAGCAGACATGGTAATTCTCTAAAGAAGAGTTCATGGATATTTGAGTACACATATCTTTCTTTCCATTCCTTCGCATTCATTCACAATCCTTGCATCTCTTTTAGGGAAAACACATCTTCTCTTGCTTCTATATAGTCTTGAATATCCTCCTTAGAAGGATGCCAAATCATTTTTATTTTCCTCTATTGATCTCAACAAGACTTCAGATCCCAGCGAAAGAACCATTTGTTAGGTGCAATGTCATCGTTTTAGTCCACGCTTTTGTGTGCACCAACCTTATTAACATTGGAGAGGTTTAGACCTAGGGTTTTTTTAGAGAATTTCCAACAAAATCTCAAAGCATTGGCATATCAATCCTTGACCAAGACCAAGAAAGGTTTCACCCAAGATGTAGAGAGGACCACAAATACCATAAGGTCTCGTGTCAGAGATGGAGGATTAAACATATGAAGCCTTACTACAATTGGTGCCCATATAACTCATGTCTGACATACTATTTTAGGACTAAGAATTAAAACTATCCAAACACATAACCAACTTATTCACAACAGACACAGAATAGATCAGAATTGACATATTTTTATTACTGGAAACATGATATCATATTCGAGACATACAGTACATTGAACATATTCTTAAGACAACCATAGGACTTCATATCATTATTATCTATAACCATGGGAATACAATATGATACACCATGTTGCTTGCCTTAAGATCAGATAGAACAAAGACATAAGAAAATATTCACAACTTCACATTATTACAACATGCTCGGAGTGAGCTCAAGGCTGATATCCAATCGTCTGTTTCATATGCTAACTAGCTAACTCATGTTATGAACTTAGAGCTCCTTTTTATATATTTCACTATTGGGGAGGGTTGTCTCTTTCCTCTCTGCTCCACTTTCTTATATGATCCAACTACCTTACGTGCTTCTCATGTCTTCCAGTTCTTCATGTAGAATCTTTGCATCAAGGGAAATCTTAACTTCCTAGCCAACACATCTTCTGGCTGCCCCACGTATTCATCTTCTACTGGAAATAATCATTCTAGGTGATTTCCCAATGATTCTTTTCTTGATTTCGGTGGGCATCTTCCTGATTTCTGACACAATTGAAAAAAAATGGACTGATGCGCACTTGGTAGTCTTTATACTTGACGCGCTATTGAAAAAAATCAATCTAATGCGCACGTTTTGGCATTTCTCTATGCATTTCCTTATATGCACACAAAACTATGAAATGAGTGTGCACAACTTCGTTTTACAAAATTGGGCCCAAAACTTTGGGTGCCAACATGAAGATGTACAAAACATTTTGCAAATTTATAGTAAAGTACCAAATCTACCTTGAAAACCTCCAATGACAAAGATTCCTCAATAGTTTGAGAAGACATATAAAAGAAAGAAAGTAGAGTTAGCTTCAAAGGACTCAGGGACAGAGGAAGAAAGATTAGCCAAAAGACAAAAAATAGAGGCACTTTATGAAGAGGAAGATAAAAAATTATAGGAAAAAGTAGCACCAATGGAAAAAATACATGTGGCAATTGTGGAAGTATCATCATCAGATAAGATCAAGAGTATAGAGGGTCAAAATGAAATAGAATCAGAAAGTGCATATCAAGTAAAACAAATCGATCATGTCCATCACTTCATGGACATTAGGAAAATAGGTGCAAATGTCAAACACAATATTATTCCTAAAATATTTTACCATGAGACATCTCAAACTAGAACACTATCAATTGTGGACTATGAAAAATGAAGATTGAATATAATAGTCATGGAGCCAAAGGAACATAAGAAGGTTACAAACATTTTTATTGATCTTAATGCAGTGCATCCACTGGATAAATGGACCCGCATAGGAAAACTAGAGAAATGTTGAATAGATATGTGATGATAACTAACCTAGGAATAAAGGAGTTGCAGGTTATAAATTATAAGCTCAGAAATCATCTTAAAAATGCGAAATTGGCCAATAGAACCAGGAAAATGAGAGTAGAGAAAATGGAACAATGGATGATGGACCTAGGATATAATCCAAAATATGAAGCATATGTACAAGATCTAATAAAAACAAAGGACACAGAGATATAGGAATTAAATAAAAGGCTTAAAATTCGAGGAATTGATCATGTACAGATCCTAGAACTATAGACATTCTAGGAAAAAAAAGAACATATTTTGAAGAAAATGATATAGGTGGAAGAGAAGATCGAATTGTATGGAAAGAATATTGAAACTCTAAGAGGTGGATCATCTTCAACTCAATCAACAGAGTCATTAGATGCAACAATTGGATTATCAAAATCATTATCAGAGTTGAATTTAAAGAGAGTTAAAATTGAAAAGATGAAGAAAACTAAATCTGCACAAAATGAAAAAATACAAGATAAGGATAGGGTTATTGGAGAATACTAGAAGCTAAAATTTAAGATGCTAATAGACATGGAGAAAATGAAGAACAAATTGTCAGGAAAACCCTATCTGGTAGGGGCGAGACACATCATTTGGGATGAAATCATTAGTGACATTGTTAAGATTTAGGACTACTTCAAGATAATAGATGATGAGATTTTATTGACAGATGAAGGAGATGGAATTACAAATAAATCGTTTCATGAATTAGGCACTAGACCTCAGGTTGTTACTCCAATGATAAAATTTCTAAATTCTAGTTCCAGAGAAACATTGACAAACAAAGGTGTCAAAAACATAACTGCAATGGTTATGGAAACTGAACAGATTTTTACAAAAAGGAATCTGATACAACAAGTTAAAAATAAATGCACAATGGTGAAGAGAAATGTTGAATGTGTAACAAATAAGTTTCAGAATTTAGTGAAGATAGGGTTACCTTCAACATGGAGTGATAAATGTTGAGATTACTAAGACAACTAAGATGGGGGGTGAATCAGTTGTTATTGTGCTTAAACAATTTTAAGTTTATTAAACCATTCTTAATATTTCTTCAAGTGATCATCAATATTATACAACATATGGACAACATAAATAATGAACATTAGTCACACATAAGATATACACAGAGACAGATTTTCACGAGGAAACCCATAAAGGGAGAAAACCTCTTCTTCTTTGAAATGATAGGCAGTCTTTTAAGTTCTGTACATCATCTATATTTGAGCACCAACTCAAAGTGAGGCTACTACCTCTATTTTACGATCTCCAACTTGTTGAGAGCACCAACTCTTTGGTTTCTCTAGCACTAACTAGAAGGAAGCACCAACTCCCTGAGTGTTCCAGCATCGACTGGATGGAAGCACCTACTTCCACTTATACAAGAACCAACTTGTTTGAGAGAACCAACTCTCTGGTTTTTCTAGCACTGACTAGAAGGAAACACCTACTCCCTAAATATTCTAGCACCAACTGGATTTATACAAGCACCAACTTGTATACAAAAAACTCTGTGTTTTCCCAAACACCACCCTGCCACCCTGTTTTCTAGCCACAACTAGATGGAAGCTACAACTCCCAATATTCAAGCACCAACTTGAATATCAGAGGACCAAATTCCTCCCTAGGACCACCCTTCCTCCCTGATTATAAATAAATGATTGAATAACCAACAACACAAATAAATCGATTCTTACCACTTCTTCTATGTTCTATAAATTTGGTATGCTTCTAACTGTTTTGCAATTCTGCCTTGCTTCAAGTTGTTCTGCAACTCTTCTCTTGCTCCTGTCTATTCCTCATCTATTACTCATCTCTGAGTTTTATCTCACACTATGTATATTGTCGGTCTCACACTGCGCATACTATAATTTACCCTTTCTTTCAGTTCAACTCATTTTTCATTCAGAACGAGCCATCCACAATCATTGCGTCTCCATTTTATTCTATACCACCTATTCAGTTACACCTTGAATCTCCAAGAAAACGCATCAGCAACTGAGTCGCCAACCGTCCAAGAATCATGATTCAGTTCTGCTAACTGAATTGTAACTGACCGATTACCTGTGAGGTGAAACAATAACCCTTCGATCAAGTTTCCAATTAACCAGTACCATTGGATTAAATTCGCAGGATTTCATGTTTATCTCATATGCCCACTGGCTGTGACCGAGCGCTAAAAAGAATTTGAATTTCATGATTTCACATCTCGGCATTCCTATGATGAAGGGTCTCGACACTCTAAGTCGTGATCGCCGAAACTTCGAGATGGAGCTTAGCATCGCTAGCTTCTTCCCCTCACGTGACCACCGACGATGACCATAGGCTGTGCCAAAAGGTGCTTCGTATTTCGTGAACTTATGAACTTTATTGAGCCTGATCAACGGTCGAGATCTCCAATGATCTAATGATCCAGATCTCGCATATCGTGATTCCTGTGATGAAGGTTCTTGATACTCCAAGTCGCGATCGCCGAGACTCTGAGATGAATCTTAACACTGCTAGCTTCTTCCTCCATCTTTCATAGATGTAACCACTGGCTATGACCACAGCCTTATTCGAAAACACGTTTCGCACTTTCGCGTCTCGGGTATTTTGTGATGAGTCCTCTCGACTCTCCATGTCATGAACTATAAAATAGAGATTGGCTTCTCTAACTCTACTCTCCAGCTCTCAACAATGCGACCATGAGATATGACCACTAGCTAATCAAATGAGCACTTCGCTCCTTTGACTTTCCAGTCAGCAAAATGTTAATCCCTTGCCACATGTCCCTCTTGGATCAACGATCAAGCTCTTATCGCGATTTTGCAACTTCATGGGCCTTCGTCATGCCTGATCAACGGTCCACGATCTCGATGATTCGACGATCCAGATCTTTTTGTGATCTCGCATATCGCGAGTTCCCACACCATGCTTCGTTGACTCCTCCAATGTGCAAGTCAATGAAATTCCAATCGCTTGCCACGTGTCCTATGACTCCAACAGTAAGGATTGTTATCACGATTTCGCATATCACGAGTTCGAACCTTTTTCCTTTGGATTTCTTGATCTGTGAAACTCTGAAACGAAACCTTTGTCGTGCTCTAATTGTTCTCCTCCTTCTAATCTTACACTACTGATCCTGCCATTATCGCTACGCTACAGATCGTGTTGATCTTCTCCATTTGATCATGCTGATCTTCGCCATCAATGACAAACATGCATACTCTGCCTCTGTCTAAAAACATGCCAACAATATCCCCCTTTGGAATTGATGGAAACCCCTTGAAAAACATGCAACTATACCACTATAGCATCCTTGAAATTACCACCACTGTAGCATCCTTGAAATTTACCACCACTGTAGCATCTGTAGCATCCTTGAAATTACCACCACTATAGCATCCTTGAAATTTACCACCACTGTAGCATCCTCGAAATTTACCACACTTTCTCCCCCTTTGACATCAATGTCAAAGAAGAAACACGCTCCCCTTGAGCTATTGCAGTACATACTCTCGTTGTCAATAAGTACTCCCCCTGATCAGGTGAACATATTAGACAAAAGAAGTTATAACCCCAACTTTTGACAAAGATATCCAAAAGGGGTCGTTGCTAATGGTTTAGTAAAGATATCAACTATCTGTTCTGTGGAAGGAATATAATTCACTTGAACAATTCTGTTTGTAACTTGTTCTCTGAGAAAATGGTATTTTATTGGTATGTGCTTAGATTTTGAATGAAGTACAGGATTCTTAGAGAGACTGATGGCACTGGTGTTATCACACTGAAGTGGAATGGGATCAGTGTAAGTTACCTTCAAATCTACAAGAGTTTGTATCATCCATAAAATTTGTGTGCAACAAGTAGCAGTAGCAATGTATTCTGCCTTTGTAGTTGATAATGAAATGGATCCTTGCTTTTTACTAAGCCATGCTACTAATGAGTCACCCAGAAAGAATGCTCCTCCACTGGTGCTTTTTCTCTCATCAACACAATTTTCCCAATCGACATCTGAATAAGCAGTTAACTGAAAGTTCTGATTTTTGGGAGACCACATAACATAATTCATTGTGTCTTTCAAGTACTTGAATATCCTTGTTACCACTACTAGATGACTTTGTTTAGGAGTAGACTGATAGCGACCTACCATTCCAATAGCTTGCATTATATCAGGGCAGGAAGATGTGATGTACAAAAGACTGCCTATCATTGATCGGTATGTCCTTTGATCAACATCAGGTGACATATCATCTTTATCGAGCTTGCAACCAACCACCATAGGTGTACTAACAAGAGAGGAATCCTCCATCTGAAATTTCTTCAACATCTCTTTCAAATATTTTTCTTAAGAGATAAATATTCCTGTAGAACTCTGATTTACTTGTAAACCAAGAAAATATGATAGTTCTCCTATCATGGACATCTCAAACTTTGTTTGCATAGAGTTAGAAAACCACTGGACAGATGATTCATTAGTACAACCAAAAATAATATCATCTACATAAACCAAAACAACTAGTAAATTATCACCTTCAGACTTAATGTAGAGATTGTTGTCAACAATACCTTTCTTGAACCCTTTGTCTTGTAAAAATTTGTCCAGACTATAATACCAAGATCGTGGTGCTTGGTTCAGTCCATATAAGGCCTTCTTTAGCTTGAAAACATAATTAGGATTATTTGTCAATGAGAATCCTTCATGTTGCTCCATATATACTTCTTCCTCTAGACCTCCATTAAGAAAAGATGACTTAACATCCATCTGATACACTTTAAAGTTCTTATGACATGAATATGCAAGGAACATTCTGATGGCCTCCAATCTTGCCACTGGTGCAAAAGTTTCATCAAAGTCCCGACATTCAACTTGTGCATACCCTTTACAGACCAATCTAGCTTTATTTCTAACAACTTGTCCTTTTTCATTCATTTTATTATTGAACATTGATGTAGGAGCATCGAAAACATTGCAAGCAGCAAGAAAGCGCAAGGACGGAAGACAACTGGAAAGCACCAGTGCACATTTTTTGAAATATTTTGAACCATTAATGTAATAGTTAAGAGAAAGCACACTTAGATATTGTAAATGGATCTTGAGCGATCCGCTCTCATCTATAGTAGGTGAAGGCATTAATACATTATTAATGTGAGTAGGTAGATTTAAATGCAGATTAGACAGTTTAGAGCATAGGAGGGAAAACCGACTATAGAGACCCTCATCTTGTATCATTGTAACATGAGCATGATTAATAGAGCATAATGCATAGAGAGGAGAAGAAGCAAAGAACTGTATTTGAAAACACCCATGTAAAGAAGTCTTGAATTAATACATGAAGCTTTGATTCAGACTTATGGTGTTGTGATATTCTCTGTGTATGTATGTTGAATGCTATGCTCATAGCTATTTTACTCTTTTTGTTATGCATTTGCTGTTATGCTATGTATGAATGATTTCTTGTTGAATGTTTGAAATCTGAGAGAGAGAGAGATTAAGGAATGAGTTTCAATTGTTTCTCAACATGAGTGAGTAAAATTCCTGCAAGGAGTGCAGTGGAGTTTGTCCACAAGGAGTGAATTGACAAGGGTTCAGAGTTTTTATCTCTAAAAGTTCAGGAGAGATAACATTGTTCTCATTCTCGTAGAAGTGCAGGTTAAGTACAAGAGTTGTGCAAGGCGTGCATAGGCCAAGTGAAGTCTCAGGGTTACAACCTGAGTGAAATTGTTGAAGGATTGATGTTGCAAGGAGTGAACAGAGTTGAAGAGGTTCAAATACTCGAATGTATTTGAAGAAGTGCCGCAAGGAGTGCGCGTAGGAGTTATCCCTAGAGTACTTGAGGATTTCAAGGAAGTTTAAGATGTATTTACAACTTCTAAGTGTTCAAACGGAAGCAAGGGGTGTGGTCATCAAACCGGGCCAAGTTTCGGACCAAAAGTCCTTTTGAGAGTAAAGGATTGGATGGTCAAAATTCTCCAAGGAGAATTCTTGAAATAGTGAGAGTCATAGGATCTGCAAGAGTTGTAAGGCGGATAAGGCTCGTTGACCTTGTCTATTGCAAAGTCCAAGTATTTCGACATTTTGGGGTTTGAGAGGACAAGAGTAAGCCAAGACTTTGGCCAATCAAATCCCCGAAACACAAAGGGGGGAACTTTTGTGTGCAGAGGTGGAGACTGTCATGTTGACATTTCAGAACTTCAGAGTTTGGGAATTCGGGGTTTGTGTTGACATAAAGGTTTAAGGGATGGAACCCTTTCGGCATTTTGGCGTTTCGGGACCTGGAAGATAGAGAGGATATAGAGTTCGAGCTTTGGCATCTTGAACTCCTGATACGCAAAATCACGCTGACTGTTGGATCGAGAGGGGATCCAGAACCGTTGATTTTTCTTTTGGAGGCGGAACCTTAGGGTTTCGACATTTCGGAGATTTGGGTTTCAGAACTCCAGAAGTATAAGGAAAGAGTTGCATGATGTTGCAACTCTCGAAATTGCGATAAGGAGAAATCCAAAATTTGAAAGGGGAAAGGTCAAGTGTTGACTATTTTTTGGCATTTCGGGGGTCGAAAGGATAGGATGCTTGACCACAGGATTCGCGAAATTGTGAAGTCCAATCTCCCAAAGTATAAAAGGAAGTTCCTCAAGGTTCATTGTGGGTGCAGATTTCTCGAAAGGGGAATAGAAGGGACAGTGGAGCTCTTTGGGCCAGAGGAGGAAAAGATCCTGTGCGGATTCCCGACCTGTGGGTTGGGAGGTCTGCGTCAAGTTGGTATCAGAGCGTAGAAAGATTTATTTTCTTTTTGTAGCAGGGAAAGAAAGATTCACCATGCCGCCGAGAAGAAGAGATAGGCAAACACCCGATCTGCTATAGGAGAGGGAAATGCCAGAAGAAAGGGGTAGGCAGGTGCCAAATCCAACCATGGAAAGACAAATGCATAACCTACGCGCCAGAGTCGTGGACATGGAAATAAAGCTGAGGCACACAGTTGGTGTTGGAGAAGTCAGTGAAGATGAAGCTGGACATGAAGAAGAACAAGTTACAACAAAAGATGCAACAAATGAATGCCTGATTAGGGTTGTTGCAAGGATGGGTGCTAGAGAAAAAATGGACATTCCGGTATATGAGGGAAACCTAGATGTTGAAGAACTTTTAGATTGGATTAGAGCTCTGGACACGTATTTTGACTATGAAGATGTCAAGGAAGACAAGAAGGTCAAACATGTTGTCACAAGATTGAAAGGACATGCAGCATTGTGGTGGGATGAACTACAAGTTGACAGACGCTGCAAAGACAAGCAGAAAATCAAGATTTTGGATAGAATGATCGTGAAGATGAAGGGGAAATTCATCCCCAAGGATTATCAAATTACTCTATTTCGAAGGATGCAGAATTTGAGACAAAAGATGATGTTAGTGAAGGAGTACAATGAAGAGTTTTACAAGCTCAACATCAGAGTAAGTCATTGCAAAAGTGATGATGGAAAGGTTTCTAGGTATATGAATGGTCTGCGATACGACATTTAGGATGAGATGAGCATGATGATCATTCGGACCGTAGAAGATGCTTATCATATGGCTCTAAAGGCTGAAGAGAAGCTGAGACGAAAGCAAAGTCAAAGAGGTCGAGGCAGAAGTCAACCCAGAGGAAAAACAATTGTCTAGGATAGGAATTAGAAGCCTAAGGAAGAGTGGAAGAAACCTCAACCTCAAACTGAGAGAGGTGGAAGCTCACAAAGAGGGTAGTATGCCGAACAAAGAGGGCAGTATGATGATAACAACACTTTTCCTCGCACCAGAGGAAGAGGAAGAGGCAGAGGTGGAGTAGTAAAATGCTTCACATGTGGAAAGAATGGACACAAATCTTATGAATGTCCAGATAAGAATAAATAAGGTGGTGAGACTCACATTGCTGAAGCATAGAGGCGGAATGTTGAGGCAGAGGATGTTGAAGGTGGAAGATCACTGGTGATGAGGAAGGTTCTCTTAACGCCAGAAAAAGAGGCGGAGAATCCAATGCAAAGGAACAATCTTTTTCAGACTGCTTGCAAGACCAAGGATAGGGTATGCAAGGTCATCGTGGACAGTGGTAGCACAAACAATCTCGTTTCTATAGAGATGGTAGAAAAGCTGGAGTTGGAGACTATTGAACACCCAAGTCCATACAGAGTTTCGTGGCTACAAAAAGGACATCAGGTAAATGTCACTAAACAATGTTTAGTTGAATTTAAGATAGGAGGATATAATGACAAGATATTGTGTGATTTCATTCCCATGGATGTTTGTCATCTATTGTTGGGTAGACTATGGAAATATGACAGAAATGTGGTTCATGATGGGAGAAAGAACACATACACCCTAGAAAAGAATGGGAGAACTCACATGTTGTTTCCGATTAAGGACAAAGAGGTGAAACCTGAAGTAAGCAACACTGTACTTCTCATGAGTGGGAAGGAACTTCTTAAAGAGGTTAAGAAGAAGGAAGATCCACAATTCATTGTGGTCAGGAAACCTAGAATTGTTTTGACCAGCACAAGAGTGGATGATTTACCAGAGGAAATCCAGAAGGTACTGGAGGAATTTGTTGATATAGTAGTGGACGAACTACCTCGTTCGTTTCCACCTATTAGAAGTGTAAGTCATCACATTGATCTTATACCTGGAGCTAGATTACAAAACAAAGAAGTGTATAGATTGACACCGCAGGAGAATGAAGAGGTCAAAAGACAGGTCCAGGATTTAATGGACAAAGGATTGGTAAGAGAAATCTTGAGTCCATGTGTTGTTCCAACAGTACTCAGTCCAAATAAAGATGGAGGTTGGAGGATGTGTACAAACTCAAGAGCCATTAATAAGATAACCATCAGGTATAGATTCCCATTGCCAAGAATGGATGATTTGATGGATTGCTTGAGTGGAGCGATTTTTTTTTTCGAAGATTGATTTGAAAAGTGGATATCATCAGATTTATATGAGAGAAGGAGACGAATGGAAGACAACATTCAAGACCAATGAAGGGTTGTATGAATGTCTTGTTATGCCATTTGGTTTAACAAATGCACCAAGTACCTTCATGAGATTGATGAATGAAGTCCTAAAGGATTTCATCAAAAAATTTGTCATTGTGTATCTTGATGACATACTAATTTTCAGTAAAACAGAGGCAGAGCATCTGAAACATTTCGCTACAGTGATGCAAAGGCTACAGCAAGAGAAGTTGTTGATAAACATGAAGAAATCCTCATTCATGAAGACAGAGCTCATTTATTTGGGTTTTTTTATTTCTGCAGATAACTTGAGGATGGATCCAGATAAAGTGGAGGTGATTAAGAATTGGCCATCACCAAAGAGTATCTTTGAAGTTCGAAGTTTTCACGGATTGGCTAGTTTCTACAGAAAATTCATCAGAAATTTCAGTGGAATTAGCGCACTAATGATGGACACAGTGAAGAAGAGACACAAGTCTTTTCACTGGACAAAAGAGGCTGAGAAAAGATTCAATTTGTTGAAAAGGAAAATCACAGAACAACCAATTTTGGTGTTGTCGGATTTCAAAAAGACATTTCAAGTAAAATGTGATGCAAGTGGATTTTCAATAGGGGTAGTCTTGAGCCAAGAAGATAGGTCGATCGCATACTTTAGCGAGAAGCTGAATGAAGCCAAAATGAAGTACTCTACATATAACAAAGAATTCTATGCTATTATTCAGGCATTGAAGAAATGGAGACACTATTTGATTCCTAAGGAGTTTGTCTTATACAGTGACAATCATGCTTTGCAATTTGTGACTCAATAGGAGAAGTTGAATCAAAGACATGTTAAATGGGTTGAATACATGCAGAACTTTACTTTTTTAACTAAGCATATTTCTGAAACTGCTAACAAAGTTGTTGATGCTTTGAGCAAGAAATGTTTTCTATTACAGGAGTTCAGAGTCAAAACTTTGGGTTTTGATAACCTCATGGATATGTACACAAATGATCTAGATTTTAAGGAGGTGTATGAAGTAGCTGAGAATCCAATTCTCAGGGACATAAGTCAATGGACATAATAAGTGATCCATGAAGGATTACTGTTTAAGGGTAATCAACTTTGTATTCCAAAATGCTCCATGAGAGAGAATTTGTTGAAGGAGAAAAATAGTGGAGGATTGGTCGGGCGTTTCGGTCATGACAAGACGTTCTCAAAGCTAAATGAGTCATATTTTTGGCTAGGAATGAGAGAAGACTTCAAAATATTCGTGGAAAGATGTAGAATTTGTCAGCATTCAAAAGGGAAGAGGCAGAATGTAGGCTTATATCAACCATTACCCATACCAGAGAGGCCATGGGATGCAGTAAGCATGGACTTCATATTGGGGCTGCCGAGAACACAAAGAGGGTTCGACTCGATCTTTGTAGTGGTGGATATATTTTCTAAGATGGCACACTTCATACCATGTCAGAAAACTAGTGACGCAACTCGCATTGTGAATCTGTTTTTCAAAGAAGTCATTCGACTTCACGGCGTACCAAGTAGCATAGTTTCGGATCGAGACACCAAGTTCCTGGGACACTTCTGGAGAACCTTATGGAAAAATTTGGGAATGAACTTGTCGTTCAATTAATATTATCATTGTCAGACGGATGGACAGACAAAAGTTGTCAACAAAAGTTTGGGAGACTTGGTGAGGAGTTTGGTGATAGAACACCACAGTCAATGGGACAATATTCTACCACATGTGGAATTTGCATATAATGATTCAATCAACAGAAGCACGGGGAAGAGTCCATTTCAAATTGTTTATGGCATGCAACCAAGGGGATTTTTTGAATTAAGGGATTTAGAACAGAGCGCAACTAGGAGTTCTAGTGCCGAATATTTTGTCGAGGCAATGAGGGAACTTCATAGCCGGGTGAAGGAGTGATTGAAAAACTCGAGCCAAGAGTATAAGCACAGAGAAGATCAACATAGGCGACAACTTCAGTTCAAATTTGGTGATTTGATCCTTGCACACTTGAGAAAGGAAAGGCTCCCAAGGGGGACATATAATAAACTGAAAATGAAGAAAATTGGACCATGTCGGATCATAAGGAAATTTGGGACAAATGCTTATGAGATCGAATTACCCGATGGGATCAGAATTTCTATGATATTCAACATATTAGATTTGTACCCTTATAAATTTGAAGAAGTAGAAGCAGGTAGTGAACAACCAGAGGTTCAGTGGGCTAAATAGAAGCCAATTGTAGACAAGCCACAGATGGAGAAAATATTGGACAAAAGAGTTAGTAAGGGGACCAGGCGAAAGGAATATTTTGAATACTTGGTCAAGTGGAAGGGACATCCAGTTGAAGACGTCGGTTGGGAGAATGAAGCAGAGATTCAAAAGCATGGGAAGACCGTGCGAGAGCTCATGGATAGGAGCCCATGAAAATTTTCAAGCGAGGGAGTATGATGCAGGAGCATCGCAAACATCGCAAGCAACAAGCAAGCGCAAGGACGGAAGATAGCTGGAAACTAGCACACATTTTTTGAAATATTTTGAACCATTAATGTAATAGTTAAGAGAAAGAACACTAAGATATTGTAAACAGATCTTGAGAGATCCACTCTCATCTATAGTAGGTGAAGGCATCAATACATAATTAATGTGAGTAGGTAGATTTAAATGCAGATTAGATAGTTTAGAGCGTAGGAGGGAAAACTGACTATAGACACCCTCATCTTGTATCATTGTAACATGAGCATGATCAATAGAGAATAGAGCACAGAGAGGAGAAGAAGCAGAGAACTGTATTTGAGAACACCCATGTACAAAAGTCCTGAATTAATACATGAAGCTTTGATTCTGACTTATGGTGTTGTGATATTCTCTGTGTATGTATGTTGAATGCTATGCTCATAGCTATTTTACTCTTTCTGTTATGCATTTTTTGTTACGCTATGTATGAATGATTTCTTGTTGAATGTTTGAAATCTGAGAGAGAGAGAGAGAGAGTAAGCAATGAGTTTCAATTGTTTCTCAACCTGAGTGAGTAAAATTCCTGCAAGGAGTTCAGTGGAGTTTGTCCGCAAGGAGGTAATTGACAAGGGTTTAGAGTTTTTATCTTTGAAAGCTCAGGAGGGATAACATTGTTCTCATTCTCGTAGAAGTGCAAGTTAAGTACAAGATCCGTGCAAGGCGTGTGTAGGCCAAGTGAAGTCTCAGGGTTACAACCTGAGTGAAATTGTTGAAGGACTATTGTTGCAAGGAGTGCACAGATTCGAAGAGGTTCAAATACTCGAACGTATTTGAAGAAGTTCCGCAAGGAGTGCGCGCAGGAGTTATCCCCAAAGTACTTGAGGATTTCAAGGAAGCTCATAAGGATTTACACCTTCGAAGTGTTCAAAGGGAAGCAAGGGGTGTGGTCATCAAACCGGGCCAAGTTCAGGACCAAAAGTCCTTTTGAGAGTAAAGGATTGGACGGTCAGAATTCTCCAAGGAGAATTCCCGAAATAGCGAGAGTCATAGGATCTGAAAGAGTTGTAAGGCGGATAAGGGTCATTGACCTTGTCTATTGCAAAGTCCGAGTATTTCAACATTTCAGGGTTTGAGAGGACAAGAGTAAGCCAAGACTTTGGCACATCAAATCCCAAAACACGAAGGGGGGAAATTTCGTGTGCAGAGGTGGAGACTATCACGTTGACATTTCAGATCTTCAGAGTTTGGGAATTCAGGGTTTGTGTTGACATAAAGTTTTAAGGGATGGAACCCTTTTGGCATTTCGGCATTTTAGGACCCAGAAGATAGAGAGGATATAGAGTGTGAGCTTTGACATCTCGAACTCCCGGTACGTGAAATCACGCTGATCGTTGGATCGAGAGGGGATCCAGAACCGTTGATTTTTATTTTAGAGGCGGAACCTTAGGGTTTCGACATTTCGACGATTCGAGTTTCGAGACTCCAGGAGTATAAGGAAAGAGTTGCATGACGTTGTAGCTCTCAAAATCGCGATAAGGAGAAATCCAAAATTTGAAAGGGGAAAGGTCAAGTGTTGACTATTTTTCATCATTTCGGGGGTCGAAAGGATAGGACACTTGACCACAGGATTTGCGAAATCGTGAAGTCTGATCTCCTGAAGTATAAAAGGAAGTTCCTCAAGGTTCGTTGTGGGTGCAGATTTCCCGAAAGGGGAATAGAAGGGCCAGTTGAGCTCTTTGGGCTAGAGGAGGAAAAGATCCTGTGTGGATTCCCGACCTGCGGGTTGGGATTTCTACGTCAAACACCCATTTGGAACCTATTACATTCTTATCTTCGGGTCTAGGAACAAGTTCCCAAGTACTGTTCTTCTTAATCTGATCAAACTCTTCATTCATAGCTCTAATCCAATCATCATGTTGGATGGCTTCATAAAACAATTTAGGTTCAATCATAGATAAAAAAGAAACATGAGATTGTTCTAAGTCTTTAATCAATTTCGTTCTTGTCTGAACTCCTTTATTTATATCTCCAATTATCTAATTTTCATGATGATTCTTTCTAAAAATTCTGAGAGGTGAGTTTCTTTCTTTCTACTGATTTATGTCAGCCTGAGTATTTGTATCTTCATCTGATTCAGATTCTTCTCTTTTTGATCCTTAGACCTATTCATCTTCATCTTCAATTGTACCTTATGTTCTTTGTTCAACACTGCTTACATTTCTGACCGGGATTTCTTCATCAACTTTTATGTCTATACAATCAACTAGTTTATGCAGCCTCTTATTGTAACATCTGTACCCTTTACTCTTTGTAGCATAACCCAAGAAGATACCTTCATCAACCTTGTCATCATATTTTCCAATATTTTTATCATTATTCTTAATATAACATTTACTCCCAAAGACTTTAAAATGCTTGATTGAAGCAGGTCTTCCAAACCATAGTTCATAAGGAGTTTTGCCACTGTGTGGTTTGAGATGTGCTTTGTTAAGGATATGAACAACTGTATGAATTAATTCCACCCAATATGTTTGAGGTATATTCCTTTCATTCATCATTGATCTTTCCATTTGTTGTACTGATCTATTCTGCCTCTCAACAACTCCATTTTGTTGTGGAGTCCTTGGAATTGTGTACTCTCTTTTGATTCCATGTTTATCATTGAACTCTTTGAAGTTCCATGAGCTAATCTCTCCTCCCCTATCATACCTTACTGCCTTCAATCTTTTTCCTATTTGATTCTCAGTTAGAGCCTTAAACACTTTGAATTTTTCAAATGCTTCAGATTTTTCTTTCAAAAAGGCAACCCATGTTAGTCTTGAATAATCATCAATAGTCAACATAAAATAATTTTATTTTCCTGTACCTTCTTTCCTTGATGGTCCACATAAATCCATATGTACTAACTGGAGATGTTTTTCTGTTGAAGGAAAGTTTTTAGATTTGAACTGAGTGCGAGTAAGTTTTCCTATCTGGCAAGGTTTACAAACATAATCATATGGCTTTGATATCTTTGGAAGATCCTTTACTGCCCCACTATTTTTTATCTTAATTATGATCAAAATTTAAGTGTCCAAGTCTCCTATGCCATATCCAAGTTTCATCATACTTTCTTAAGTAACATTCTTCTTTTTCTTCTTTTAACACATAGACATTGTTTTCTGTTCTTATCATTTTTGCAACTAGTTGTCCTGAATTCATAGATTTTATTCTACAATCTTTAGAGGTAAAAAAGACTTCACATCCTCAGTGACAGACTTGACTGACACTAAGAATATTATGTTTCAAACCTTCTACAAAAAACACATCTTGAGCTTTCCCTTTGCCATTTCTCAAACTTAACATTCCTTTACCTTTTATTTTTCCTGGTGCATCATTTCCAAAAGTCACATTCCTTGATTTTCTTTCACTTAGAGTTAGAAACTTACTTTTGTCTCCAGTCATATGTTTGGAACATCCATTGTCAATATACCATGGATTCTTTTCTCTTTGGGATGATAACACTAGTCTACACTTGTCATCTTCTTTCTTCTTCCAAATCTTGAAATTTTCAGCAGTAGGATTCAAATCTGGCTTAAAATTCCTTAAGCGACAATCTGTAGCTTTATGTCCATAGTTATGACAGATGTAACATTTTGGTTCACTGAATAACAGATCATAACGATTGTTGTGCTCATAACTGTTGTTATGTTTCACCTGCGTCCTTCCTCCATCCATCACATGATTTATAGTATGTGTTTGTTTGTTTCTTAGTTGTCTCAATCTTTGTTGTGGCAAATAGTTATTCCTTGAGTATCTTGATTTCAAATATCTAGATCTTAAAGAACAGTTTATAGCTTTGTGATCAAATTTAGAATAGAAAAAATAATAACCATAGAAAAAACCTTTGTACCTGGAAAAAAGTTGTAGTCGATTTCTTCCATGCTGATGATTTCTTTGATCAGAAAATGTGTTTGTGTTATTTCTTTGATCTACAAATTCGGTTCTGGTACTTTTTCTTTCATTCCTTCTTGGTGGCTGATTTTCTTTCTTTGTTTCTGCAGAGTGGTTGTTGTCAATGATTGTAGTTTTGACAAACTTGATGTGTTATGTATTACTTGAATGATCACTACTTGATCATTCTTCATAGCCCAAGCCGGCTTTCCACTTTGGATTCCTTTACAAAGAATCACCTTTACAAACTTGGCTTCTGCAAGTCCATTCAAGATATAATTCATTCCCTTAGCATTAAAGCTAAATTCTAACTTATCAGCCTTGGAAGCCAGCACAACAGGCTTTGTATATCTAGTCTCTACTACATCCCAAACATCAACACCTAAGGCCATTAGGTATGTTCTCATTCTAACCTTCCAAAAGGCAAAATTTGTTCCATCAGATAGAGGAGGCTTACTGGTTGAAGTCCCTTCATGAATTGTCATGTTTAAGCTTATAGATCTACCTTTAAATAAAAGGAACCAGCTCTGATACCAATTGTTGAGATTATTAAGACAACTGAGAGGGGGGGTGAATCAGTTGTTATTGTGCTTAAACAATTTTAAGTCTATTAAACCATTCTTAATCTTTCTTCAAGTGATCATCAATATTATACAGCATATGGACAACATAAATAATGAGCATCAGTCACACATAAGATATACACAGAGACAGATTTTCACGAGGAAAGGGAGAAAACCTCTTCTTCTTCGAAATGATAGGCAGACTTTTAAGTTCTGTACATCATCTATGTTTGAGCACCAACTCAAAGTGAGGCTACTACCTCTTTTTTACAAGCTCCAACTTGTTGAGAGAACCAACTCTCTGGTTTCTCTAGCATCGACTAGAAGGAAGCACCAACTCCCCGAGTGTTCCAGCATTGACTGGATGGAAGCATCTACTTTCACTTATAAAAGCACCAACTTGTTTGAGAGCACCAACTCTCTGGTTTCTCTAGCATCGACTAGAAGGAAGCACAAACACTCTAAATTTTCTAGTACCAACTGGATTTATACAAGCAACAACTTGTATACAAAAAACTCTGTGTTTTCCCAAGCACCACCCTGCCACCCTGTTTTCTAGCCATAACTATATGGAAGCTACAACTCCCAATATTCATGCACCAACTTGAATATCAGAGGACCACAGTCCTCCCTAGAACCACCCTTCCTTGCTGATTATAAATAAATGATTGAATAACCAACAACACAGATAAATCGATTCTTACCACTTCTTCTCTGTTCTGTAAATCTGGTCTGCTTCTAACTGTTCTGCAATTCTACTCTTCTTCAAGCTATTCTGCAACTCTGCTCTTGCTTCTGTCTATTCCTCATATGTTACTCATCTCTAAGTTTTATCTCACACTACACATACTATCAGTCTCACACTGCGCATACTGTAATTTACCCTTTCTTACAATTCAACTCATTTTTCATTTAGAATGACCAACCATCCACAGTCATTGCGTCTCAATTTTATCCTATACCACCTATTCAATTACATCTTGAATCTCCAAGAAAATGCATCAACAACTGAGCCGCCAACCATCCAAGAATCATGATTCAGTTCTGCTAACTGAATCATAACTGATCGATTACCTGTGAGGTGAAACAGTAACCCTTCAATCAAGTTTCCACTTAACCAGTACTGTTGGATTAAATCCGCAGGATTTCGCATTTATCTCATATGCCCACTAGCTGTGACCGAGCACTAAACAGAATTTGAATTTCGCGATTTCGCATCTCGGAATTCCTGTGATGAAGGGTCTCGACACTCCAATTCACGATCGTTGAAACTCTGAGATGGAGCTTAGCATCGCTAGCTTCTTCCCCTCACGTGACCACCGACGGTGACCACAGGCTGTGTTAAAAGGTGCTTCGTATTTAGTGAACTTATGAACTTTATTGAACTTGATCAACGGTCGATATCTCCAATGATCCGATGGTCCAGATCTCATCGTGATCTTGCATATCGTGATTCCTGTGATGAAGGATCTCGATACTCTAAGTCGTGATTGTCGAGACTCCGAGATGGAGCTTAACACTGCTAGCTTCTTCCTCCATCTTCTGCAGATGTAGCCATTGGCTATGACCACAGCCTTATTTGAAAATGCATTTCACACTTTCACGTCTCGGGTATTCTATGATGATTCCTCTCGAATCTCCATGTCATGAACTCCGAAATAGAGCTTGGCTTCTCTAGCTCTGCTCTCCAGCTCTCGACAATGTGACCACGAGATATGACCACTCGCCAATCAAACGAGCACTTCGCTCCTTTGAATTTTCAGTCAGTGAAACGTTAATCCCTTGCCACATGTCCCTCTTGGATCAATGGTCAATATCTTATCATGATTTCACAACTTCATGGGCCTTTGTCATGCCTGATCAAAAGTCCACGATCTCGATGATTTGACGATCCAGATCTTTTCATGATCTCGCATATCGCAAGTTCCCACACCATGCTCCGTTGACTCCTCCAATGTGAAAGTCATCAAAATTCCAATCACTTGCCACATGTCCTATGACTCCAACGGTCAGGATTGTTATTGCAATTTCGCATATCGTGAGTTCGAACCTCTTTCCTTTGGATTTCCTGATCTGCGAAACTCTGAAACAAAACCTTTGTCATGCTTTGGCTGTTTTCTTCCTTCTGATCTTACACTGTTGATCTTATCATTATCGTTATGCTACATATCATGTTGATCTTTGCCATCTGATCATTTTGATCTTCTCCATTAATGACAAACACGCATACTCTACCTCTGTCTAAAAACATGCCAACAATAAAGGGAAGCTTTTGTCATATGAAAATTATGGAAAAGGTTTATTCATTGTTAGAGAAAAACAAGATAAATTTCAAGGGATGGATGATATTTTGAGAGGATAGACCATTGTATACACACTCATAGATGGTTTATATCTTCTTTGGCAAGCAAAAAACTTATTTTCAAATTCCCACTACATGTGAAAAATACATAGAATTGGATATTTCATACAGGAAGATGAATTCATTTATTTATCCATCGGATGAAAATTGGAATCATCTCATCCAGTTGTTGAGAGGATGACTCACCAAGGCAGTTGAATAAAATCGGGAGTTGTCTTCTCCAACCATCCTATTCTCTAGAAGTCAAAGATCTTGTTTTATTTGAAAAGCTAGGAAAAGGGATTGAATTTTGGCTATGACTTGATTTGTATAAATATCTATGAAAAACTCAATGTAAAGAAGCTTCTTTAGGCCCAATAAAGATCATATATTTAATCAAATTTTACAAGTTTTGAGAGTTTCAAACTTCTATGCACATTTCATGTGACTCTTTTTCTTGATGTTTTCTTCATGATCATAGATTCTTCTAGAATCTATCTACTTCCATGACTGTGATAACTTAGTAAAAAAATATTAATACAAATTTGCAAAGGTATCTTTAAAAGTTACATATTTCTAAAATATATTGTGAGTATTGCTCAAACCTGTACTTCATTCATTTCACCTAGTGAATAAGGAAGAATTGTTATTTTCTGTTCATTTTATATTCTGGTTTGGATACATATTCTATTATTATTTCTTTTGTCTGAAAGTTAAAATAATATTTATTAAGAGATACAACATTTTACATTTAGCTTGTTTTTCTCTTCTTCTTTCATTCTTTAAATATTCAATTGGATGAGACATAGAATTTTTTTCTTCAAATCTTGGTCTTTAAATATTTAAAGACGTGTAATACAGACCCAAAACAAAACAACAAAAACACTATGTTTCAAAACAGATAAATTAATTAAATTCAATCATAGTAAATGGATGCCTTGGCATAGTTTCCTAGTCAAAAAACATCTCAAAAGTTACAACACAAGCTACATAAATTTAGTTAACTGGAAAATTTTGAATTTATGTGTATTTTCCGAAAGTAATGTTCCTCAATTAAGTTGGGGAACATTACAATTTGATACCCATGAGGTATATGCAATTAAATAGATGAACTCAATTGTGCACAATTTATCTATTTCTTCCTTGATGGTTGGGTTTTTTACAAGATGGAGTGGCCATTGTTTCTATTGATTAGGGGATGCATTCATCCATGTGTAAATGTGATGTTTAACAATGTTTGGATTAAGTCTGTAGATTTCTAAGTACAACCAAGAGAACACATCCCAAAACTCTTGAAATATTTATTTATAATATCAAACCTCTTTAGAATAAGAAACAACTCCAATAATTATATCTTCAACAATGTCAACAATGTCAAGTGTAGTAGAAATATCAACTTTGACAATAGGTAAAATATTAACCATTTTTCCTTCCTCAAGGGTGTGTGGGGGTAGGTATGGGTTATTTAACTAATATATATAACCATGGGGGATAAAATCCTGGGCCACAATAGTATACTAGTCATAAGAGGTGGAAGGGGTGAATCCCATTAAAGGAGCAAAAAGGAATGATGATGCATATCATTCCAAGGGTAGTTAGGGGCATTCAACGTTTCTAGAATGTATTGATCTGAATGGAATATGTGGGAACTAGAGACATGGATATCATGTGATACTGTGGAGGTTGTGATAATATTATAGATACTACATACTTCATACATATTTGATGGGTTACTCATATGAGAAGAACCCATTGACATGGAGACAACACAAACAAAGTATGAGACTCCAACCATGGTAAGGTTAAATATGGCACACTATAAGGAGGTGGGCCATTGTTAATGTTGGAGGACAATGAATATTCTTCATAGGACATATAACCTATTAAGCTAGATAAATGATAGATTGTGGTGGATGTAGTGATATTCCCAAGTGGTGGAGAAACATGTGATTGAGTAAATTGATTAAAGATTATGAAAATATATACAAATTAATATGCTTAAAATGTAGTTCCAATCTCTATTTTCTTGAATATTTTAACGTTTTAGAGTAAATTGATTAAATATTATGAAATTATATACAAATTAATGTGCTTAAAATGTAGTTCCAATATCTATTTTCTTGAATCTTTTAACGTTTTAGATATTATTACTATGTTATTTGTTAAGACTGGGATTTAATTACTTGATTTCTCCATAAATCATTTTTTTTATTTTCCATAAAAACTTGCTCTATGAATTATGTTGAGTGAAATCCATTTACTTATAGATGAATAATTGTTTTTTATTATTATAACAATTAGTTTGAAAATTTATAGCAAAGTGATTTTAAGTATTTGGAACATGATTTTAATAGGTGTTGTCTAGCTGTTCTACAAAATGACTTTTTTTGTCGGAATTCGGCGATATAAATTTACATAAATCACTATTTTTGTTGTTCAAAATCCATTTCTGAATGCATAAATGGATCCAACATGCTGAAAACCCCCTTGAACATTCAGATTATACAAAAATAATCACTCAAATCTACTAATCTAACAATTTCTCAACGGATTTTGGAAAATGTCCCCGGAAAACATCATCATTTCCTATAACGTTTAACCTACGACATTTTAATATATCGCTTAGTTTTTTAATATGAGTGGATTCCATATAAATGTTACTAGGATATTTAAACCCTATATTCATATGTGTATCTATGGTAATGTATCATTGGGTTTTTTAATATGAGTGGGTTCCATATAAATGTTACTATGAGATTTAAACCTTGTATTCATATGAATATTTGTGGTATAGAATTTTGAAGAGCTCAACCAACATGCTAGAAAGATTAGATGGCATGAAATATTCAACACTTGTTTTAACCATTTTTCCAATTGGTATTCGTTGTTACTACATTTGTAAGTAACATTCATATTTTGTGGTGACATGTAGTGAGTACAAACCACTTCATAGTAAAAATATTACCATATTTCTACCAAATCCATTGCAATTTCACTTGGTATCATGTACCCATTACATTTAGGCTCTGATAAATGTAAACATAAAATTCCTTAGTTGAGATTATACTTAGTTTATTTTCAATATATCAAACCATCTACTCCCCTTCCCTCGGAAATCCATTAATCATAAAATGTGATTAAGTATAACTAGTTATTTCCTATGCTAATATTGGCTTGCAACTTGATGTTCCACCAAGTTTCAAAAATATGATAATCCAACCAACTAATTTCATGTGGATGAAAAAGGTCAACAAATTGAAAAAAAAAAAAAAAAACATTTATTATCTTTGAGGGATTGATGTTTTGAGTGTGGAATACTACTAATGTTATAAAAACATGATCACAGAGTAATAAAATAAAATAAATGCGGAAATAAAACAAAGAAGATACACAATAAAATTGAGACACATATATACATGGTTCACCCAGTGTGGGCTACGTCCACCAAAGAAATTGTCAGGTCCTTCCTTTTTATGATCCAGGGAATGAAGGGATACAACCTACAAAACACCCGTTGTAACTTCCTCTTCTTTGTCTCAAGTCTCCTCTTTCAAAATACAATATTCACTCACATACATAACTGAAATACAATTCCCTCATAAAAGAGAGTTTCCTTCTAGGGAAAAAAACCAACATAACTTCTACCGTTAGATCTATGACCTTATAATGAACAGTCCAGATTGACTATGAAATTACAATATTTTACAAGACAATTTTCCCAAGAATTTATCTTCGGGGGCGCTTCCCCTAAACCCCCACCAAGGGAGGGATCCATAAAGTGTCGTCACCCCCCGCGTCAGGAAATGGGGTCCAAAAGCGGCTGAAAACAAGACCTCTGAATCATTAAGATAATTAGGCTCCACAACTAACAATCTCCCACTTGGAGACTGATCACAAAAACTCCACTGTTGTTGTACCTAATGGACTATGATCCACCTTGGACCTAAAAAATTTCTCATCTTCACTTTCATGCTTGAAGGCCAACTAAAACTGAGCAGGAACTCAGTTTCTCCTTGGTTACTACCTTTGTTAACATGTCTGCAAGATTCTAGCTAGTATGTATATTTTCCAACTTCAATTCTCCATCTCCCAAGACAGATCATATGAAATGGTACCTGAGTTGTATATGTTTAGTCTTAGAATGAAAGGTTGATTTCTTTGAAAGATGAATGACACTTTGGTTTTCACAATAGAACCTGTTATTCTCCCGTTTCTTTCCCAATTCCTATGTAACCAAATCATCTCTTTGCTAGCATCTCTAGCAACAACATACTATGCTTCCGTTGTTGAAAGTGAAACCACCTTTTGTAGCTTCAAAATCCAACTTATTGTTGTTCCACCTATAGTAAAAATATACCCTGTGGTGCTCCTCCTGCTATCTTTATCACATGCCATATCTAAATCAACATATCCATGTAGAACATTGTCTGAACCTCCAAAACATAATGCATGAGTAGCAGTACCTCTCAAATACTTGAGAATCCATTTTACTACCTCCCAATGTTCTTTACCCAAATTTTTCATATACCATGTCACAACTCCCACTGCATGTGCAATATATGGTCTTGTGCACACCATCGCATACATCAAGCTACCAACTATTGATGAATAAGGGACCCTAGACATGTATTATATATGCTCTTGTGTCTTGGGACACATTTTCTTGGTTAATTTGAAATGGTTAGCCAAAGATGTACTAATAAGTTTTTCATTCTTCATTCTAAACCTTTCCAACACCTTCTCTATGTACTCACCCTGAGACGATGTCAATTTGTGATTTTCCCGTCTCTTGTTATTCTCATACCAAGGATTTTCTTTGCAACACCCAAATCCTTCATTGCAAATGAATTAGCTAATTTCCTTTTGAGCACATTTATATCATGCATGTTAGACCTTGAAACAAGCATGTCATCTAAATACAATAGCAAGATAATATAGCTTCCATTTTTTAGCCTCTTAAAATAAACATAATGATTAGAATAACATCTACTATAACATTGATCTATCATAAACTTGTCAAACTTAAAATACCATTTCCTTGGAGCTTGTTTTAGGCCATACAAGGTCTTCTTCAACTTGCATGCTATATTTTGCTTCCCTTTGACCTCATACCATTGTGGTTGTTGTATATAAATCTCTTCCTCCAAATCCTCATGGAGAAAATGTGTCTTTGCATCTAATTGTTCAAGTTGGAAATCTTCTACTGCCACAAGACTTAAAATAGTCCTAATTGAAGTCATTTTAACAACAAGATAAAATATTTCTTCAAAATCTATACATTTATTTTGTGCAAACCCCTTTACAACAAGTCTAGCCTTGTGCCGCATTTTCCCCCCATATTCTTCCTTCTACATGTAAACCCATTTAATCTTCAATCCTCTTTTTCCTACAAGTCTCAAGTCTAGTTATTTACTAAGGAATCCATTTCCTCTTTCATGCCTTGCTCCCACTTATTTTTAATGTCTACTTGCATTATCTCTTCATAAATTTATGGTTCACTAGAGTCAGTCAACAATAAATAATACAATGAAGGATAATATCGTTCAGGGGGTCTATTTAACTAGGTAGATATTCTAACAACACTTGCAAGAGTTTTAGGTGCTTGTTGCTCCTATTGTCAATGTACAATTTGATTTTCTGGTACCTTTGGAATTTCATTTTCTTTGATTTCATCAAGCACTATGTATTTTGTCTTTTCCTTTTCATGTTTCTTTCCCCGCAACTAACCTTTGTACTTGACCTTTTCATTGAATACCACATCTCT
>ML849307.1:0-32934 GCA_009831015.1 Picea engelmannii
GTGAGATTTATTCCCCTGCTGAAAAATTAACTTCCATTAGAGTACTAATGTCTTTGGATGTAGCATTTGATATGGAAATAGAATAGATGGTTGTAAAGACAACATTCCTACATGGGTACCTGGAAGAGGAAATCTACATGAAATAGCCAAAGGATTTGTAGAAAAGGGAAATAAAGATTTGGTGTGCAAACTGAAAAGATCTCATTATGGTCTAAAGAAATCACCAAGGATGTGGTACCAAAATTTCTACACATACATCCTTAGTTTGGGGTTTGTGAGAAGAAAAGTTGATCATTGCATATACTCCAAAGAAGAAGGTGTGTGTTTCATATATGTAGCATTGTATATCGATGACATGTTGTCAATTGGAAACAACATGGACACAATAAAGAAGGTGAATAAGTAGTTATCCTTCAAGTTTGACATGAAGGATCTCGATGCAGCGAATTTCATTCTAGGAATGGATATTAAGAGAGATCGAGCAACTAGAAAGCTCTGGTCAAACTAGAAAAAGTATATTGAAATAGTTTTGAAACGTTTCAACGTGTAGAATTGCAAACCTATGAAGGTGCCAATTCTTGTGGGAGAAAGGCTAACTGTTGAACAATGTCCAAAGATACAAGAGGAAATAGACAGCATGGAATGTGTTCCCTATGAAAGTTTTGTTGGTAGTCTAATGTATGTGATGGTCTTCACTTGACCATAAATTTCCCATGCAATGGGAATGTTGAGAAGATACATGTCGACACCTGGGAAGGAGCATTAGACAGTTGTCAAGAGAGTATTCGGGTATTTGTGTGGCACAAAATATTATGCTATATTCTACCAAGGAAAAATTGGAGGTTGCAGTGAGTTAAGTGTACATGGCTTTTTCGATGCTGAATAGGATGGAGATTTGGATCAACAAAGGTCGACCAATGGATATGTGTTCAAAATGTTCGGTGCAGCAATCAGCTGGATGAGTAAGCGACAATTGATCGTATCCTTGAAACAATAGAAGTTGAATACATGGAAGCAAAGAAGCAGTATGGTTGCAAAGGCTGTGCTAAAAAGTTGGTTTGAGAAAAGAGTTATGAAGATAAGTTGTGAAAGTTAAAGCGCAATATTTTTGGAAAATAACCCTTCTTATCATTCCAATACTAAGCACATTGATGTACAATTCCATTTCATTAGAGACATGGTGGAAAGAAACAAGGTGTTGCTGGAGAAAGTAGACACATTGGAAAACATAGCATACTTGTTGACCAAGTCTATGAGTGTTGTGAAGTTCTCTTGGTGCAGAGAGGTAATGGGCATTGTTGCCCTGGGTCTGTGAACGAAAGTTCAGAGGTCTCTCAGTTTCATCAAAGAAGACAACAAGTGGGAGAATATTGGGTTGTTATATTCTTTGCAGTGAAATTCTAGTCGAGGTGGATTGAATGATAGTCGAAGTCGAGGTGGATCGACAACAAGTCGAAGCTCGAGGTGAGTCGAATGGGTAAAGTTGAATTCAAAGTTGAGGTGGTTCGACATGGTAAAGACATTGACAGAAAGTCTAAGAGGTCAATCGACAAGAAGTCGACAGGCAGGCATGTGGCAACCGAATGAAGACCGAATGAACGTTGATTAGTAGTTGATGGTAATCCAACTTGGTAGTCGATTGTAACAAAATTCCAAAATTCATTGGATTTGTAGCCAATGATCTGCGGAGATCTATAACCATTTTTGGGTGCCTTTTCTTTAGGGTTTTTCCTATTGTAAATCCTATAAAGAAGACGTGTTGTAATGTTGTAAAATAAATCTTTAGAATAAATCTTTAGACAATGAATGGATATTCACCAAGAGTCCATAATCGTAGAGGTTGTTGGTCATGTAGATGTGAGCCGAATTGGGTACAGCATTGTTCTTCTGTAATCAAGAGGGTATGATGTCGATTGTGTCTTAGGTGTGGACAAGGTTATACATGTAACCTTTTATTTTGAATGAATAAGACAACAAGAGAGAATAATGCTCAAGGAATGTCAGTTTTCCCAGTTTGGGTTTCCAGGGTAAAATATTTGTGTATTGTGTGTTTTCTTTGTCATTTACTTTCTTGTTTAAGATAAATCTTTCTTCCTCTCTTCTACTAGGTTTAGCGTGGAAGTGTGTCTCATTTCCTAACAACTGTAACTTATACTACCCAGATTTATTTATTTATTATTGATAGATGGAGTCTCCTCTACAATACCTTTCCAACAATTGTTGTCTTTCTCAATTATGAGTTTTGAACAGAAAGTTATAGTAATATGAATATTGTTAATTTACCCCTTTTTGACACTTTTCATTATGGTGCAATTAATCCCAGACACCAACTTCTGCCACTTGTAGAAGTAATGTTAGGAACCAGAGAAATTTTCATATGAGACATAGATAAAAAAAAAGATGACATGGAATTCATAACAATTCTCATATCATCAATCTGATGCTCTAGTAAAAAACTTTAGAAATCTGAAAATGATAACTTTGTCCTTTTTCACCCATTTTTCCAAACTTGGAATTTTTAGCCAAAATGGATATCTCTCAAACTGTGCACTTCTAGAAAAACTTCACTAAACCAAATTTTTTTGGCTTCATGAGTATGAAAAATGTTGAGTAAATAAATATTTCCATATTTTCCATCTAGGCACCCTTTTCCTCCTCTGAAAATACCAAAAATCCCCAAAAAGTGCCCCGGAATAATGGATTTTGGCCTTGTTATAGCACAAGTTGTAGGTTGGGAAACGCCCGACCCAACCAAAAAATCATGTGCTACAACTTGGGAATCCTACACCCAATGTCACCTCGATGTAGGTCCCATACTTCAAGGGTGACTAGGTCACTCTAGGAAGGCGATCCTGGTGACCCTAGGGGGAATGAGATGGGGATGGATAGATATGGAAGTGGAGCCCCTAGAGGTCAAATATAAATGGAGTGAAATGTGGGAATAGATTTCGTGTAAGTCAAGTGATTATTTCCCCAAAGCTATAGTGCTTCTCTGGATGATTGTACATGCCCGAGACACAAGAAAATCCAACTTGAAATGATATATGTTAGTATGGATCAGAAATTTAAGCTTGCTATCCCTAATTTGCAGCAGTATATGACAATTTATATTAGTAAATAAAGAATCTAAATCAACATACAAAGATCTAAACTAGTTAAGCAAATCAACGTCAAGATTAGCAATGAATATAGGCTGAAAAATGGCACTTTAAGAAGCAAGAGAAGATGGTTGTTGTAAACATGTATTTTATGCAGAAAATTGCAGCCTTATGGTTGTATCTTTAAGTCACTTATATCATCAAATTACACCATCAAAATATGCCAACATTTAGCCCAAAACTTGTGCCCTAGTTAGTAGAGTAAATGACCAAAATTTAAGAGTTAATTTAGGGCTAGTTTAGGAGTTAGGATTAGTTATCTATTTAGGTTATATCGGCCCTAATGGTTGTAGGTTAGGGTTTGTAACAGAAATTAAAGTAGTGGGATATAGGGGATGCCATATTAGGGGAATACTCCTCTCAATGTAACAAACCAACTTCAAGAAAGAGATCTTTCAAAAGATGAAAATTTGTGTTTCCCTAGGCAATGATTTTATATCTCCAATGCAGAGAATAGATGACTAGTGCCTTTACTATTGGGCTAATGGAGTCAAATAAATTAACTAGAGATGTTACTTCCTTGGGGGTGTAAATCCTCTTACTTCCCAAGGCAAGTATCTCTAGTTAGGGTTTGAGAATGAGGGGTGTAAATCCTCTTACTTCCTCAAACAAACCCTTACAACATCAATGAACTTTAAGAAATAAATGATGGAGACTAGAGTGGGGGTGTAAATATTCTTACTTCCCACTTAGTTCCTAGAAAAAAAAACCTTGAATTGAAAAAAATGATAGCATAAGATTAAAATTCCATACCAAAATCAAGAAAGATGCTAAGATAATCCACCATAAAAGCTAGAAATCATTCCTTCAAGGCTAGCGCCTCACTCCTCCATCAACCATTCACAAGAGATATCCATAAAAAAGTGCACAATAGACAAATATAGCCAAGTATAGAAAAAAAATCAGATCCAAGTGCTCTCACAAGAGGGAGATTTATGTCCAAATGAGATCTTATGATCTCTTATTTATACAAAATGTCACCAAGGTGACATGTCCACATATTAATGGGTAAACCACAAGACTAGTGGTCAAAAACCCTATTATTTGACCCTTTAACAAAGTAATATTAACAATTCATTTAAAATTCACTTTTGCACATAAGAAAACCCTAATTTTAGTAGGATGACACCCCTTTAGGGGACGTTTTTGCATTTGGAGGAGGTCATTGGTGATGGAGAAGAGTAGAGAGGCTTCTCAAAGCCACATGTCAAGCATCCAACAACTTCCTTCATGATGAAGGCTCAAGCCTCTTCAAAACGTCCAAGTGCCAATGTATGTAACCTCACCACCAAGCCCTAACCCCTCTATATGACGCCATGCTCAAAAAGGAGACGTTTTTCCTCTCCTAGGAAAAACATTTGGCATGTGGGGGCTAGGATACATCGTCCAAGTCATCTTCAAGGCATTTCAAGTTTTATTTTCCTCATCCGACATGTGGTCCCTTGGCATCCACCTGTGGGATCCAATCCCTATGGAAGCCCAAGCTATGCTTGTTCTTCCAAAATTGTCCACCAGTGAGGTCCTGCAAAGACAAAAAAGCACACCCTCCAAGGATCTCAAATCATAACATCACGATAAGTGAATCCAATCAATAAATGAGCCACCTAAGCATGTGCATCAAAGATCATTATATCAAACAATTAATTTATCAAAGACACTATGTGACTTGTCAATATTGATATGGGAGGGTTGACGAGGTGTCTCATTGGGTAAATATTTCCCTAGGTCAAGGAGAGTTTCCAAGAGATCCCTCTCCAATCCATGTAAAGTGGGTTAGGTGGTTGGGGTCAATACTCAATGGGAATATGGCTCATGACATACAAGGGGTCGTAGTGTCTCATTCATGGGTGCCTTTGTAGAGGGTGTGTGGTACCTTTGTCTGCAATTCACTTTTTCCAAGCCCATTATTTCCATTCTTTTATTCTTTCATAATTTTAAGTAGAGGTTGAAGGTCATTGCTCTGGTGTGGTGACAAGATAATGGCAATGTCACCCACAAACACCTAGTGGAAATGAGAAGGTTAGCTCGTGATGAGACCCCCTTTCTCTCAACCATGCAACTGAGAGCCATTACCATGGTTTGGTGACCAGATGATGGAAATGTCATACCACTAGATATTCATGGGCGTGATAGGTTGGCTCATGATGAGACCTCCTATCCTTCAACTAACCTTTTAATCATTCTTTGTTATATTGTGGGTCCCCTTTACTCAAAGATAATCATTTCACTAATTTCTTGGGTGATTCATGGGTGAATCATCGTGAAGATTCATACAAGGCTTTTATATTTTACCCAATATCAATCCCTTTAGGCCTTCAGCCCCTTCTTCCCATAGAATGAGGGACAACCCCTTCTTGGGTCAATACACCCTAAAATCCCAAGAGATAAGGAAATGGATGGGAATAATGATGGAAGTATGGTCGAAATGGTATGATGGCTCTTTAAGGGAGTTCCTAGTATCAAACCCATCCCCAAGGAAAACACTTAGTAGGGCACAATGTCAACCACCAAGGTGAAGCAGAGCAAAAGGCATAACTTCTAAGCATATATCATGAAATATAGAGCAATCTAAGATACAACATACTTATATGGATTAAATATTGAAATGATGTTCACCATAATATTGACTTGTACCTCATGGAGCAAGGACCATTTCCTTCCAGAAGCCGGCTGATGTGGTGAATTCCATTTGGAAATATGTGTCCAACTATGGTGGTGAGAGGGGTTTCCAACTGTGCAAAAGGGTATTGTTGGTCATGTAGTCTCTCAACACTTCATATCTACAACCTGAGGGCCTCGAGACATAATCTCCTTATTTATCCACAAAAAGGGGATATCATTTGGCTCCTACTTGGGGACATGTTCTCATTGTAGAGTGCATGAGAACCGCAACATCTACTGATAGACTTGTGCTTGCAAGGAAATGTCAAACTGTCAAGTGCATGATGGCCTACTCATCCTTGTTCTCATGTGATCATAATCAAAACCAACTAAGCTAGAAAAAGAAAATTTTGATATTTTTTCAAATATTTCTAAGCTAAGCATGAAATCAATATGCAAGTAGCGAAAAATGAAAATGAAATGCATATAAACTAATATGAGAAATCAAGATGAAAATGCAGGGAATCAAAATGACTTACCTACTTACCTGGGGCATGGGCCCTAAAGAATTCATGTGACCTGGATGTGAGGTTGGAGAAGAGATCCATCTATCGGTAGTGGTATCTTCCTCCCATCTAATGCTGCCAAATGATACCTTTATTTGTCAGACTTCTTCTTGATGGTGTAAGTGCCAAGCCATGAAGTGTTGTGTTTTTGGTCATATCTTGGCTTGCCCTTTCTTTTCTCCAACATGAGAACAAGACTTCCTTCATTGAAATCGATGCAAGGTGTATTATCATCGTATGGGGGCTCTGTGTGGACTATATTTTTGACAATTTCTTCATGTCCCTCATCTTCTTCTTTCATAATATAAATAGACCCTAGCTCCTTTCCATAGTATTTTGCAGGTTTCTCTTTGTATTGATTTTTCCATGGAAGAAGCATGTCTATGGAGTCCTCCTGCATAAAGGGTAACTCATATGGATCATACTCAATGGTCTATGGAAGCACATCATAATCGCATTCGTTGGCATAATTAGGGCCATCAGGATTCATCACATGTCTATCAGCTTTCTCTTGATTGTATAGTATCTGAAAAGTGCCATTTCCCATAGGGATGTGTCTGTGGGTGAGATCCATGATAAGGAAACCCCCAAGAGCAGTGGACTAGCTCCTAGATAAGGGCATCCCCAAGCATCTAGAACTTCGATCACTACTTTGTCCATGAGAATGTTGATATGTGTAAAATCAATCAGGAAAACCTCAATGTCCTCATATACCACATACATTTCCATAAGGTCAGGTTTTCTTCAAACCAATTTGTTTCATTACCTTCAATTATATGACATCTGTTGAGGACCCTGAATCAAGCATGTAGTTGTTTAAAAGGAGGCCATTCATACCTAATGAAAGATAGAAAGGAGGATTCTTGTCCCTTTTTCGATCGAAATACATAGCATTCAAAATGATGGGAGGATCCTCCTTTTCGGTTGGCATGTGTAAGACTTTAAAAATTTCCCTTTTCACGGTAGGTATCTTACACATCTCTATCATTGGGACCGTCATATTCAGTTTTCCAAACATGCTTGCAACATCTATATTTAATTGAATATCATATGTGGGAGTTGTCTTAGGAAGAAACTCACATATTGGTGGTGGAGGTGGTGGAGCCACCTTTTCTGCTGATGGAAGAGGAGTATCATGTTGTGACGGAGGAACTAAAGAATTTTTTCTTCTAGTGTAGGTTATAATCTCCCTCCTCCTTAATTCCTTCTTCTGATCATCTGTCACTTTATTTAAGGCCTGGAGTCTGCCCTCTCTTTCTCCTACTCTTCTAGATCCATTGATCTGTTCTTGGGTAACCTATTCATCGTCAAAAATTGCAAATGATGAAGTTTATATCGTCAACATAATATTTGTCTCATCGGGGGAACTCATCTTCCCTATGGGGTTCTTAGCATGGGAGGCATCAAGCTTCTATATCAACTGTCCCAATAGGTTTCAAAGTATCTAGGGCCTTTGCCTCTTGTTGAGGTCTTGGTTTCCAACCGGTGGCATCTCTCTGTTATCTGGAAAACTAAGGTCTCGGATCAGATTGATTTCTTTCAATTGTAGTCATACGGTTCATAAGTTGATTCTACACCTGGACAAACTGAGTATTCATTTGGTCTATCTTCTGAGTCAAGAGAGCAATCAGATCAGGAACATTGTTGTTGGAAACCTTCGTTCTTGCTTCTATCTTGGTACGAGGGTACTGAAAAGGTTTTTTTTTAATCAAGGAGATTCTCTTCAATGACGATACTAAACTCTTTATCCTCTTCCAATGATGTGGGATTTTTATCTTTGAGAATGTATCAGAACTTCCCTTCAAAAGCATTCATGTAAACGAGACAAACTGATGATGTTATAGGACGGTAATCTGTTGGAATTTTACTGTACAACCTGTCAAATCTGGAAATGAATTCCTTTACTATTCCATTATCCTTTTTCTTTATTTGATTGAATTGATTCCCAAGTGTCCCACCATCTGATTTTTCAGACCATCTGCTCTTGAACAAGTTGGAAAAAGCATCATAGGACGTGATATGATTATCAGGGATTCCTCTGAACCAATCAAGGGCTTCTTCAGTCAATGATGAAGAAAATAACCTCACAGCCACATCTCCATGATCAATACCTACATTGTCCATGTCCCATCCCATGACATAAATGTGGTCTTCACTAGTTATCACATTGTTTTCTGAGAACTTTGGCAACCCCTTGTTGACTTTTGTTGGCATTTTGTTAGGGTAACCTTGGATATTGGCCATGTTAAGGGGTTTGTGGAGGTCCCTTTCCCAAGGGCGAGCTATTGGAACAAGGGGAAGGGTTTTAGCAACATGAGACTTGAGAGGAGGCCTTATTTGGTAAACGTTAGAAGGCTTGAACCTCCCAAGGGGGAAAGTTTTGGGGATGAAGTATTATAGGAAGGTGGAGTCATGAGATGAGCTTCAATATGAGGTCATCAAGGAAAATGGAAGGGGAACGTCCTTTAGGTGGAGTCATCAAGAAAGTTAAGGGAAAGGCTTCAGGATAGATTACCAAAGTATCCTTAGGGTACAAAGAAGACTCAAAATCTTCCCCGACAATGGCGCCAAAATGTCATAGCACAAGTTGTAGTTTGGGAAAAGCCCAACCCAACCAAAAAATCAAGTGCTACAACTTGGGAATCATACACCCAATGTCACCTCAATGTAGGTCCTGCACTTCAAGGGTGACTAGGTCACTCTAGGGAGGTGATCACGATGAACCTAGAGGGAATGAGATGGGGATGGATAGAGATGGAAGTGGAGCCCCTAGAGGTAAAATATAAATGGAGTGAAATGTGGGAAGAGATGTCTTTCAATTCAAGTGATTGTTTCCCCAAAGGTATAGTACTTCTACAGATGAGTGTACCTACCCGAGACACAAGAAAATCCAACTTGCAATGATATATGTTAGTATGGATCAGCAATTTAATCTTGTTGTCCCTAATTTTTAGAATCAGATGACATTTTATATCAATAAATAAATCATCTAAATCAGAATACAAAGATCTAAACTAGTTAAGAAAATCAGCATCAAGATTAGCAATTAATATAGGTTGAAAAATGGCACTTTAAGAGGCAAGAGAAGATGGTTGTTGTAAACATGTATTTTCTGCAAAAAATTGCAACCTTATGTCTGTATATTTCAGTCACTTATGTCAGAAAATTACACCAGCAAAATATGCCAACAGTTAACCCAAAATATGTGCCCTAGTTAGTAAAGTAAATGAGCAAAATTCAAGAGTTAGCCTAGGGCTAGTTTAGTAGTTAGGATTAATTATATATCTAGGTTAGCTCAGCCCTAATGGCTATAGGTTAGGGCTTTTAACAGAAATTAAAGTAGTGGGAGAGAGGGGACGCCCTAGTAGGGTAAGACTCCTCTCAATGTATCAAACCAACTACAAGCAAGAGATGTTTCAAAAGATGAAAAATCATGTTTCCCAAGGCAATGATTTTATATCTCCAATGACAAAAATAGATGACTAGAGTCTTTACTATTGGGCTAATGGAGTCAAATAAATGAAATAGAGATGCTACTTACTTGGGACCAGGTTTTAAATTCTCTTACTTCACAAGGCAAGTATCTCTAGTTAGGGCTTGAGAATGAGAGGTGTAAATCCTCTTACTTCCTCAAACAAACCCTTGTAACATCAATGAACTTTAAGCAATAAATGATGGAGACTAGAGTGGGGGTGTAAATACTCTTACTTCCCACTTAGCTCCTAGCACAAAAATCCTTGACTTGAAAAAAATGATAGCATAAGAGTAAAATACCATAACAAAATCAAGAAAGATGCTAAGATAATCCACCATAAAAGCTAGAAAGCATTCGTCCAAGGCTAGCGCCTCACTCCTCCATAAACCATTCACAAGATATAGCCATAAACAAGTGCACAAGAGACAAATATAGCCAAGTATAGCAAATATTGCAGATCCAAGTCCTCTCACGAGAGGGAGAGTTATGTCCAAATGAGATCTTATGATATCTTGTTTATACAAAATGTCACCAAGGTAACTTGTCCACATATTAATGGGTAAACCGGAATACTAGGGGTCAACAACCCTATTCTTTCCCCCTTTAACAAAGTAATATTAACAATTCATTTAAAATTCACTTTTGCACATAATAAAACCCTAATTTTAGTAGGACATCACCCCTTTAGGGGACATTTTGGAATTTGGAGGAAGTTGTTGGTGATGGAGAAGAGTAGAGAGGCTTCCCAGACCCACATGTCAAGAATCCAACAACTTCCTTCATGATGAAGGCTTAATCCCCTTCAAAAATTCCAAGTGCCAATGTATGTCACCTCACCATCAAGCCCTAACCCCCCTAGATGACGTCATGCTAAAAAAGGAGATGGGTTTCCTCTCCTAGGAAAAATGTTTGGAATGAGGGGGCTAGAATACATCGTCCAAGTCATCTTCAAGGAATTTCAAGTTTGATTTTCCTCATCCGTCATGCGGACCCTTGGCATCCACCTGTGGGCTCCAAGCCCCATGGAAGCCCAAGCTAGGATTGTTCTTCCAAAACTGTCCACCAACTAGGTCCTGCAAAGACAAAAAAGCATGCCCTCCAAGGATCTCAAGTTATAACATCATGATAAGTGAATCCAATAAATAAATTATCCACCTAAGCATGTGCATCAAAGATCGCTATATCAAACAATTAATTGTTCAAAGACACTTTGTGACTTGTCAAGCTTGAATATGGGAGGGTTGATCTGGATTTTATGAGCAAAATGAAATGAATATAGATTATTAAAAGATGCTTAACACAGAATAATAGAGATACAGTAAAACTGGTTTTCTATTCAATAAGGAAATAAGCTGAAACTGAAAAATGCAGCGGAAAACAAGCTTGTTGGAATGGTGGCAGCTTATCTCTGAGAAGAGATGTGATGGTTGCGCTCATTCGCAAGAAGATCATTACAATGAGGCTCTGAAGGCCTTTTTACAATAAACAGGAATGTCAAAAACCCTAGATATCCAAAAACCTAACCCTAGGAGATGAAGCGCCAAAAGTCATGTGGGCCACGTTTGGGTAAGCTAGTCGATCAACTTCCCGGGGTCGTAATTTTTGCATACGATCTCCATTTTAGGCGCACGATAGCCTGTTGGAAAGGTCTATTCGAGGACTACACATTTCGATTTGATCTAATAAAGGGAATTTTCGACTGTGTCGATCTCTAAAAACATTGTTTAGGGCCTCAAAATGGCCCGACAAGTCAGGGACCTGAAAAGTAGGAAAAAAACTGCCAAACCAGAAAACTGCCAAAATGAACCAATTGGAATAGGTGGGAGGCCACCAACATCCATATGGATCAATCCTCCCCCCTTAGGAAGCAATGGTCTCCATTGCGTTGAGTTCCCCCATCATATGAGGAAATTTCTGCTGAATTTGGCCCCAAGTGAGCCACTTGCCTTGGTGCAGGAGTTGCCCTGCTTTGACAACTCGATAAAGATGGATCCTTTGTTGTCGGGTGCCCTTGATCTGTGTGTCCAAAATATGATCACTGGATGCCTATTGCATGCAGTCAGGGTTGATTTATGTTCATGTCAACTTCTTTGTTATCTCTGAGGTGTCCAATAATGGTGGGAAGTATGGTCAAAGGAGAGCCACGTTGAATACTAGGTGCAAGTCGAGGAAAGGGGGAACGTTGAGCACAAAAGCATTGTCACCCACAGCCTTGGTGATGGTGTATGGCCCATACCGGAGTTGGTGAAGCTTCCGATGGGGCCCTGTAAGTTGTTCTTTCTGCAAGTGAAACCAAACTTTGTCGCCCACCTAAAAATTATGTGGCACCCGGTGTTGATCATGGCGTTGCTTGTACTTGGCATTGGACTTCTGTAAAATATCTTGAACCTATTGGCGGATGTGATGGATCCTCTCAATACACCGGGTGGCTTTGTCAGCTTCTGGTGGAGTAGGGGACGATTCGGTCGAGGTGTTTTCCAGTGGTAGTGCAACATCCATGGGGCCCAATGGTTGGAATCCCAACCCCACTTGAAAGGGGTTGTGGCCAGTTGAGCTATGCAGGGCTCGGTTGTAGCTATGTTGTACATAGGGAAGACTCTCATCCCATGTGCGGGGGTGCTTGGAATTGTACATGCGCAGGATATGTACGATCATGCGATTGACGACCTCAGTTTGGTCGTCTGTTTGGGGGTGGAAGGCATTGGATTTGGTGAGCTTGGTATCGAACAGTGACCAGAGGCTCGACCAGAATGTGCTGAGGAACCGACTGTCCCAATTTGAGACAATGGTTTTTTGGATCCCAAAGTGTACCCAGACGCATTCAAAGAAGAGCTTGGCAGTGGCCTCTGCAGTGATGTTCTTCTTGTAGGCGGCCATAATCACCATCTTGGAAAAGCGATCAACAACCACAAAAACACAGTCATTTACCCTCATGGTGGACAGGAGGCCTGACATGTAGTCCATGGATATGGATTCCCATGGCTTGTCAGGAGTAGGAAGAGGGTTGTACAGGCCCTGTTTCTTAGTGGTCAGTTTGGCAATAGTGCATGCGGTGCAGGACCTGATATACTTGCCGACATCCTGTCGAAGTTTCGGCTAGTAGAATTTTTTTTGTAGTACTGCCACTATCTTTTCGACACCAAATTGTCCTACCACCCGACTGTAGTGAGCTTCCCAGATCATCTTCGTGCGCTCGCTTGATGGAACGAAGAGATGGCCCAGACGACACAACAACCCGTCCTAAAGATGTAAATCAGTGACCAGTGAGTTTGTTCCCAACATTTGGTAGGTGGTGGAGAAGTCAAGTTCTGTCTCATAAAGGTGGGGCCATCCAGAGGTCTCATGGTCGCAATATTCTAGCATCGTGGTGAGTGTCGCGACTAGAGGTCGGCTGAGGCAATCAGAAACTCGGTTGGTACTTCATGTTTTATACTTGATGTTGAGGTGGAACTATTGTAAGTATGTGGACCACTTCTGATGGTGGTCATTCTGCAATTTTCCTTGGGTCTGCATGAATTGTAGTGGCTTGTGATTAGTGTGGATGATTGTCTCCTTCCCTAGAATGTAATGTCTCCACTAGCAGCAGGCTTGCACAATGGAGTAAATTTATTTGTCGTAAGTAGGGTACTTACGGACAGCATCTGATAGTGTCTCACTATGATACACCACGAGGTGGCCATGTTGAGTGAGAATGGTGCCCACAACATAGTCTGAAGCATCTGTCTTGATCTCAAAGGGATGTTGCAGGTCCGGTAATGAAAGTACCGTGGATGAGAAAAAGTGTTTCTTCAATTCATTGAAGTCTTGTTGTTGGGATAGGCCCCAGACAAATTTTTCCTTACCGCCACCCCTGGTTACTTGGCTGAGGGCCCATGCGATATGAGAGAATCCCAACACGAACCTGTGATAGAAATTGGCGAGACCCAAGAAGATCCAAAGCTCAGAGAGTGTGGTTAGGGCTAGCCAGTCATAGATGACCTGGATCTTGGCTGGATCCACATGCACACCATGTTGATCAACAATGTAGCCTAAGTAGTGGACCTTCTCCATGCCGAAGGAGCATTTTTCCAAGTTTGCATATAGTTTGTGTTGTCTCAGGGTGTGCAGAACCTGCTGAATATGTTGCAAGTGTTCTGCCCAAGTCTTTTTGTAGATGAGGGTGTCATCTAGATACACCACTACAAAAGTACTGGTGAAAGGTCGCAGGATATTGTCCATCGTCCTCATAAAATTTGTTGGAGCATATGTCAAACCAAAGGGCATGACCAACCATTCAAAAAGACCTTCTTTTGACTTGAAGGCGGTCTTCCATACATCTATATGTTCTATTGGGACCTGGTGGTAGACAGACTTCAGATCAATCTTACTGAAGTATTTGGCCCCTGTGAGTTGATCAAGGAGGTCGTCGATTCGGGGAATCGGGTACCGGTTCCGGACTGTGATTTTATTCAAGGCCCGGTAATCAATGCAGAGTCGCCAGGTCACATCTTTCTTCTGCACCAGTACGATTGGGCTCCCACAAGGCGATGAGATGGGATGAATGTGCCCCTTGTGGAGAAGTTCTTGGATCTACCTCTTGATCTCCTCATTTTCTAACAGAGAGCGACGGTAGACTGGCCCATTAGGTAGCGGTGCGCCTGGGGTCAGATCGATGGAATGTTTGACCTGGCAGTGCAGAGGTACCCTGGTAGGAGAGGAGAAGACATCTGAGTGATCTTCCACAACCTTATCCACTTGTTTTTGTTGTGTGGAGAGATCGGCCTCAGAGGCCCTGGATGTGGCTGCAATCTTTCTCTTACTCTGAGAGTGAATCAAGAAGAAGACAAATTTCCCAGTCTGAGAGATGACCTTCCTACATTGCTTGGTAGAGATCAAGGAAATAGCACTAGGAGGGACTGCCTTGGGTATCCTGTACAATTTCTTGTTCAATGTAATAATAACACTACAAGGCCTAGACTCATATACAGCATGGCGTTTCCATAAATAAGGTTGGACCAAAAGAACATTACAAACTTTGAGAGGAGAAACATCACACAATACCTCATCTTTGAAGGGCTTGATGTCGTACAACAGTCGAAACTGTTGGCTGACGTGGAGATCGCTTCCTTGGCGGAGCCATCCGTTGGTGTAGGGTTGCGGGTGTGACGTTTTCGGTAGGTCTATCCGCTTGACGACCTCTGCTGAGGTGAGGTTCTTCTGGCTACCACTAGCAATGATGAAGTGCAGCAAGGTGCCTTTTACCCACATCTATGAATGGAAAAGGCGCTCGCCTTCTTCTGGCTCGTCCGGTTCATTAGGTTGGAGCTTGGTAGTAGCAACGGTGGCACTCGGCTCCATGTCAATGATCCGTCTTCCCCTTTCTAGTTCTGACTCAGAGTCAGTCATATGATTCAGAGGCTTTCACTTCAGCCACCAGCGACTGCTTTGAGTGACAATCAGCAGTGTTATGCCAAGGGCTCTTATGGAAGTTGCACCACTTCCCGCTATCCTTCTTTGTATTTTCGGTGTCCTTCTTTGCTTGTGGCTTGGACTAGTATTCCTGATACTATCCATCTTTGCTCTGTCCTTTGTTCTGTAGGTTGGGGCCGCCCTTTCCTGGATTTTTCTGTGAGGGGTTCCCAGGCCCAAATTGTCGCATCTTTTGTTTGAGCTTCTGCTCGATTTTGACGGCATATTGATAGGCTGCGCCCAAGGACGAGATGTCCATAAATTCCATTTAGGTCTGGATGTATCTATGCAGAGCACCGCGGTACTTGAGCACCAGATGTCGCTCTGAATCTTTGATACCCAGCTTGGTGCACAGGGTATGGAAGATATTTGTGAAATCTGGCACTGCTTGGTCTCTTTCTTGCCACAATGTGGTCCATTTGATATACAAGTCGTCATAGCTTCCGACAGGGTAGTATTGTTCCTTAATAGCATCCCTGAAGGATTCCCAAGTGGTCGTGACTGTAAATAATGAGGGTTCCTCTGTTTCCTTTTGCTCACAGAAATTTTCCCACCAATCTTTGACATGGGGAACGGCTTTGAGGAGTGCAAAAGTAATTTTTTCTCTATTTGAAAAGTTATGGACAGAAAAATACCCTTCTAGTAGATTCAACCAATTTTCTACAACATCCGTGTCTATCTGAACTTCAAATATAGGAATATTGAAGTTGATCTGTACCTTGAAGGGGGCGGTGCCTCCGCTCAAGGAAGATGCATTGCTTGTTGGTATCCACCGAAGGATTTGCGTGAAACTATCCATCATCTCATTCCTCTATTGCGTGAGGGCTTCCTCAAGCAAAATTTTGAAAGGATCTCCTGTCCCATCATCTTTATTTTCTCCTTCTATGAGAGGTCGTTTGGGCATGCGAGAGATTTTTTCCTCAAGAGAAACAAGCTCGAGACCCAATTCTTTGTACCCTGACCTCGTTGGGGACATGTTAAGATGACAAGGAGCAGACCGCTCTGATACCACTGACTTGGATTTTATGAGCAGAATGAAATGAATACAGATTATTAAAATATGCTTAACACAGAATAACAGAGATACAGTAAAACTGGTTTTCTATTCAATAAGGAAATAAGCTGAAACTGTAAAATGCAGCGGAAAACAAGCTTGTTGGAATGGTGGCGGCATATCTCTGAGAAGAGATGTGACGGTTGCGCTTAGTTGCAAGAATATAATTACAATGAGGCTCTAAAGGCCTTTTTACAATAAACAAGAATGTCAAAAACCCTAGAAATCCAAAAACCTAACCCTAGAAGATGAAGCGCCAAAAGTCATGTGGGCCCCGTTTGGGTAAGTTAGTCGGTCAACTTCTCGGGGTCGTAACTTTTGCATGCGATCTTCATTTTAAGCGCACGATAGCCCGTTGGAAAGGTCTATCCGAGGACTACACATTTTGGTTTGACCTAATAAAGGACATTTTCGACTGTGCTAATCTCTAAAAACGTTGTTTAGGGCCTCAAAACGGCCCCGCAAGTCAGGGACCTAAAAAACTAGGAAAAAAACTACCAAACTGGAAAACTGCTAAAATGAACCAGTTGGAATAGGTGGGAGGCCACCGACAACCATATGGATCAAGGGTTGATGAGGTGTCTTATTGGGTAGATCTTTCCCTTTGTCAAGAAGAGTTTCCAAGATATCCCTCTCCAATCCATGTAAAGTGGGTGAGGTGGTTGGGGTCAAGACTCAATGGGCATAGGGATCATGACATACAAGGGGTCATAGTGTCTCATTCATGGGTGCATTTGTAGAGGGTGTGTGGTACCTTCATCCACAATGCACTTTTTCCAAGCCCATTAATTTCCATTATTTTATTCTTTCATAATTTTAAGGAGAGGTTGAAGATCATTTCCATGGTGTGGTGACAAGATAATGGCAATGTCACCCAGAAACACCTAGTGGAAATGAGAAGGTTGGCTCGTGATGAGACCCCCTTTCTCTTATCCATGCAACTAAGAGACATTACCATGGTTTGGTGACCAAATGATGGCAATGTCATACCACTAGATATCCATGGACGTGATAGGTTGGCTCGTGATGAGACCTCCTATCCTTCAACTAACCTTTCAAGATTATTTATTATATTGTGGGTTCCCCTTTACTCAAACATAAGTGTTTCACTTATTTCTTAGGTGATCCTTGGGCGAAGCATCTGGAAGGTTCATACAATGCTTTTATCTTTTACCCAACATCAATCCCTTTGGTTCTCCATCCCCTTCTTCCCATAGAATGAGGGACAACCCCTTCTTAGGTCAATACACCCTAAAATCCCAAGAGATAAGGAAATGGAGGGGAATAATGATGGAAAGTAGTAAGTATGGTCGAGAACAGTACATTGGCTCTTTAAGGGAGTTACTAGTAGCAAACCCATCCCCAAGGAAAACCACTTACTAGGGAACAATGTCAACCACCAAGGTTAAGCAAGGAAAAAGGAATAATGTCCAAGCATATATCATGAAGTCTAGATTAATCTAAGATACAACATACTCATTTGTCTTAAATATTGAAATGATGCTCACCATAATATTGACTTGTACATCATGGAGCAAGGACCACTTCCTTCCATGTCCCCGAGGTGTAGGACAATCGGTGATGGAGTGTGTTGTTAAGGCGCTCTGTGATGTTAAAGTCACCAGTTCGAAACATGCAGGGACAAAAACTCCAGCCATGTTAAGGGTTGGTGTGGCTCAGGCCGGGTGTGATTCCCGGGTGATTTTGATGACTTAGATGCCCCTAATTCGCGATTTCTTAGCCACGGGTTAGTCCCACATGTCACGGACAAACTAACAAACAAACAAACAAAAAGGACCATTGCCTTCCGGAAGCCAGTTGATGTGGTGGATTCCATCTAGAAATTTGTGACCATGTGTGGTGGTGAGAGAGGTTTCCAACTGTGAAAAAGGGTATTGTTGGTCATGTAGTCTCTCGGCACTCCATATCTGCAACCTGAGGGCCTCTAGACATAATCTCCTTAGTTATCCACAAAATGGGGATAACAGGCCTATTTCAACATCCTCATTCCAAACCCCTTAGAATTTATTCAATTCCTCATTGGTTATTTCTATGTCTACTTTCTGGACTCTCTCTAAGAATTTCAGTTTGATCTGGATCTCTGCCAATGATCTGGACCCAGATCTTTCAAAACCAGTATTTTACAATTTCTGACAAATCCAAGCAAAAATAGTCAGTGACCCTGTCTGGCACTTTTTTATATATTCTCACTGTGGAAAAAACACAAAAGTTTCATCTCAATCTGAATTCATATTCTCTAGTTATGTACAAAATAAGAAAATGGTTCGAGACTTTGTTTTTCTTTTTTGAAACTGTAGGACAATTTTTCCTAGGTGGCATATTTGTTGATGTCATTGTTGATGTGGCATTATGGGTCCACATGGAACCCTGATATGATGCAATTTCAAACTCATGGCATGCATGGCCTTTCCCCATCAACCTTCATCACCTTCCTTCCCTTACCTCTCTCCTCTTTTCCCTTTATGTTGGCCTTAATCATTAAAAAAATATTAATATTTTATGGGTTGCACCTGCCCAACTGGCACACCTCTAACCTCGGATAGGAAAAGGGTTGTTGAGGAAAAGATATGAAATGATCTTACTCAAGCATTTTCAAACTTTACTTGGTTGAAGCAAAGTAGACAAGAATATCACCCTATGTTTATAGCCAACAAAAATAACATCCTAACTCACAAGTATTAATTACAAGTGCTTAGGCTAGTCTTTTATCAACAAAAAGCTTGTTGGAAATTCACTTTTTATGTAATTTCTGAATATAACAGTTGCTAAAATAAATGTAAGAACGGAAGTAAAGACACCAAGATGATAATCAAGACAGATGAGACATAAATCAATCCTTTATTTCATTCTAATTCACTAAAGAGTCATTTTCTTTGCAAAATCTCATACAAAAATCTTGGACCAAAGTCAAACTTAGACATCCCCGATGGAACATACAAAAGGACCTCTGACATAAAACCAAAACTAAACTCTAAAATATGGATCAGCTTGCCATAGATTGTTTCTCACTTAACTCTGCACAATAGCCTTTATTAGTCATCAAAACTAATTCACAAACAGACGAGTCTACACAGACTATCAAAGATAGATCAACACCTCTGAAAAACAAGTGTCTGAATGATTTGATTCAGTCCTAAATATTGTTGTCTACAATAAGACCCTGCTATCATAAAAGAGAATTAGGCTTGTGATGAATATATGAATGAATGAAAATTGAACTATCTCAACATAAACTCAAAGAGCAAACCTTATCATGCTTATGCTTATATCCTCCTCTTGTTCCTCCCTTTCCTTTTGATTATAACAAATTAGAATTGGTTGAAGAAGTTGAACCAATTCATTAGTTAAGTTAATTAAAAGATTCAACTAACTTTAGTTAGGGGGGAGAGTAATAATTATAATAAGGGTCATAAATAATAATAACTAGTAGGCGGGACCCCTTGTGACTCCCTTTAGTTCATAACAATCATAACATAACCATTAGTTAAGAAAAACACACCTCCTTGTGTCTCCCATCAACATATTCACTTTTGGTAATTTAAACTCATGAAATTTGAAATTATTTCAAAAATAATACTCATATATCCAAAATAAACATGTTGTCCAAAGATCCCTGAAGTCAACTGTCATAAAACGATAGATAAAATAAAACTCAAAGTCACATTTTCCCTTGTTGATGTTGTTATCCTTTAGTCCTTGTTTCTGATAGAGGCGTAATAGGCCTCTGTTTTTATCCTTTTATTTGAATGGCGCATCCCTGCATGCATGATTTTTTAGCAAATGATCTTTTAATTAACCATACATGACAACTCTTTTAAAATACGAAATGGATTTTGGCTCAGCAATATATTAGACTCATGCAATCCAATCCATACAAATTGTTTTACCGTTTATCAATGAGAAGGGGGTGAAAAGGGTTCTGGGATATGCGAGGGGTTTGTATTGAGAGAAAACATGATTCCATGAGGGGAAAAGAACATGGTTACTGCCCAATGAAAACAACAATCAATTGTAATCGACCCAATAAAACATCATTGTAATCCATGCAAGACACTGCCACCTTCAATTGTTTTAAAACCGAAATTCTCTTGACTGTAATTAATCTCATAACATGGAATGAAAAAAAAAATGAATATGGGAGGTGACGGGGTTTGTAATTAGCGAAAAATGAAATAATGGAAGGGAAGAAAGATGATTATTGTTCATGAAATTAATTAAGTGATCCATAAAACATTCTGCGAAAACAGATGCATCGACCATCAATCATCTTGATTAAATAACAATATTGTTCATAATCAAATATCCAGCACAATACCATCACAAAACAATATGCATTCCACAATATCTGTAAAGAGGATTTTATTCCCTTCTTTGCATCTTATAAAAATTTCCAAATAGTATCCTTTCCACTTTGTTAACCATCGAAAACAACCACTGCCCATACATTACTTCAACCAACAAATATACTCAAATTCATGTTTCCATAATTCACAATGAAGTCACATAATCGCTGCAATCGGGATTGAAATTTAAATGCTCTGATATTCGTTAAATATATATATAGGTAGTAAACCCAATAATCTTGATTAAATTGAAAAATCTGAATTGATATTTAAACATATACCCAATAGCCATCATTTAGACACAATCTATGCACGTGGTAACTCATCCAGGCAATGTAATTCAGCCACTGTAAAAAAAAACAATTCAATGTGACTTAAAAGTTGGACCATCCATCCAACACGATGAGGTCTCGACAACATGACCCTTTAAACAAATGGTCGATTGCAACAAGTAAACACGCTTAAAACTCTGTGAAACCCAAGCTATCTATGTTATACACAGTGCGTAGTCACCAAAATATTATGATGCAATATCTCTATTAAACAAAATCAAACACATAGTCAAAGTAATGACTCACTCCGTCGTGTTGAGTCATTAATAACACAATATTACTTCGATTTAATCCATCTGTAACCAACTATGTTATGAAAACTCAGGCTTATACAATTGAACAAACATAAGGATGCAGTGATATATTCTCTATAGTCATCCAGTTCAATAGTCATTCGGCCCCAAGAAAACCACAATTACTATGCCCCTTATTTATTTTTGCAAAAACACCATACACACAACGCGACATATGTGAGCAACATCAAGCATTTGTACCAACGCCATCTAATCATCCAAATAATCATTAGTTCAAATACCAGTGACTGTGTATCAACCATCAATTCACCATTTTCGTAAAAAAAATCAATCAACCCAACAAGTTGTGGCAACTATGCATACCCCCGTATCCAATCGAATCGAGGCAGAAGCCCTCTCCATTAACAATATCGAGTTATTAACATAAGGGGAGTAAATGTGTGTTTTGAAAGTGCAATTGGAAATGTAGGGTTTATCATTGTTATAACAAAGTCAATGACTATATACCAACCAACACGACTGTCCCATGAGCAACTGGTCAAGCTTGTGCTCAAAACTATACCACCAATCAACCATAACCAAGTCATAAAACCAATGGCTATGTTGGTCTTCTCTATCAATCTTCAGACTGGAGGGATAATGTTTGTTCCATAGCCAACACGGGGAGAGAAGAACCACTCTTTGTAATGGTGAAAAACTCTGAGGCCACGGTGCATATAGGAAGAACCACGACTCATTCGTGGATGGGTATAAATCCATGACAGAGGCCATAACTGAAAAGGTAGGGCTTTTTAATTCAGCCTGGAAAAGGTTATTTAACGCACGCAAGGTATAACCCTCGTGTTCTTCGATCAAACAACCACAGCGCGGAGGTGAAGACAAGGACGAGAAGGAACAACATTACTCACTATGCAACCCTTGGCAGTGAAAACAACCCAATGCCCAAATGTACAATGTGTGGTGACATAAACTCTTCAATCACTAAACCCCATAAAATCCTACAAACTGGATACAACAATGTGAAAGCATGAATATAGCCCACCATGACCAACAAGGATCTTCTAAGTAAACCAGCAAGGATAACAGTGATCTCTTTTGACTGCTAACGCCCAAGGATAACCAGTAATGCTATGATTTCAACATCATTTCAAAGAGAATCATCAACGTTTCATTCACAATCACCATTTACACAGTCGCAATACTTAAGGAAAGCACATCTAATACACCTGAGCCAATATTCATTTCATAACCAGAGTAGACTCATGAAGGGCCAATAAAATAACATACTTGTAATCAAATGTCTTAAAACGTGATTTGGCCAAGAGGTTCCTCCTGAGAAATCAGAGCATAACCACAACAGTAATGTTTGGAAGATAGCCTGACTATGGTGGCATCCAATGGTAGGGGTAAAGGTGATGTGCAATAAATGCACATCACTTGCCTACTTCAAGTTCATTCAATTCTTAGTATGCGCCAGCTACTAATCAAACAAATCATCCACCTTGAACCAACAATCTTTAATCTCCAAGAGTGCCACCCATATCACATACTATCTCTATTATGCATAAATGCATACCAACTATGCCATATACAACCTTGATAACTTGCATGGCTATCCTATGTTAGCTAGGATTTTCCACAATATTTTCCAATGCATATAGTATAGCATGTTAGCATAGGACAATTTCTTATTTTAGTTTCTTTTCATTTGTTATTACTAACATGTGGTTGTTGCAGGGGTCACAAGTAATAGATCCGAGAACAATCAGCAATGATAACCATGAAAAATTTCAGTATAATTTGATCTTGGAACAGCAAGGGAGCCCTGTATAATATGCTTGATCCATTATCCAATAAAACAATAAATCGTTAACCATGAAAGTAGTGTCGAACAGTAACATAACATCGAATAAACACCAGACTTAATCTCCAATCTACAAGGGGGTCCCACCTACTAGTATTATTTAGATTTTATAATAATAGTCTTTAGAAACACTTTGCGGGCCAAACTTCGTGGTGAATTTATTCATCAACAAGGGTCCCACCTTGATTATCAAACTTCCATGTGGCATCCCTTCGTTGGTCGCGGGTATGAGTGGGTCCCATCCCACACTTTATCCTTGGTGCACAAACTTGCATTCATCCACAATCCAATGATGGAGATTAGGCGAGATCTACGGTGGAGAGGCCATGTTGCATCCCAAATGTGCACAAGGGTTAACACTCCCCTTGGTATATGACACTCCAAAACCCTTTCTACATGGCATGATTTGAATGGTGTCACATCGTAGAAGATCCTGAGCAAAACCGCTTCACTTCCCATGCAACAGTGGTTTATGGTATTGAGTTATACCACCCTGCACATGTGGCTCCCACGTCACCTGTTGAGCCTGCCATGTGCACTGCAAACCTTGCCACCAGATAATATTGTGGCATCCCATTCCACCTCTACCACATCATCGCCACATGCCCTCCATGTCATGTTGATGTCACGTACGAAAAATTACCCAAATTTTTCCAATTTTTCCAAAACTACATAATTTTGAAATTTTGCGAGGGCCATCATGGAACTCGAAATTAAGATTTCTAATGGAAAAGTTAATCCCAATGTGTATCAACTCAACCTTTTCACCCAAACTTCGACACTCTTATGTTGAATCCTCAACAAATTTCACTGTAGAAATTGGGGATTCTTCCCAATTTCACCCTGGGATTCTTTGTACTCTCCAAAATTATACCAAATGTGTGCATTTAGAGATTACAACGAGGATTTTTAATCCAAGAACTCAAATTCACCAAAATTATAGGCAATCTCCTCACACTTCTTCTTGGAAAAATCTAACAACCACATTGCAAACATTCTCTAAGGTTTAACACTAAAATTTCATCCTCTGCATGTTGAGTCTAGCACATGTATGCTCAGCGTTGAACCTGTGGCTCTAATACCAATCTATAAATTCCCCCAACTTAATTTAGGAACATTAATATGAGAAGTACACATAAAAAGAAAAATGTTCTTGCTAGCTAATTTCTTGTAGCTTAACAACTACAAATTATACACAGATTTAACTAGATTTTAGTATCCATAATTAAATGCATCTACGACATTCTAAATGAACATGAATGCAACTAATTATAAATCATCTACAATAGCACATAAAACCATTCTCATACACATGATAAAATGTGCAGCCATAAAACTCATAAGATAACTTGGAAAATAGATAAACACTTATCTTTTAAAAATGTTTGTGAAACTAGCTACTTGGGAAGGACGTTCCACCCAACCATAGACCTGATGTTCCAAATATCAATAGCAAGTCACCCCTGAGATGGAGCTAGGAATCCACAAGAGAAGGGTGTCTCTCACAGTCCACTCACAACTCAAACTCCCACAACCGAATGGTATTCTCCTAGAGTTATCCCTAATTTCCTCCATCTCTCTTCCTCTTGACCTGCCCAACCTAAGGAATGTACCCCTTCACTTCTCTCAGTCCATCCCATTCCTTCATCAAGGTCTCTCTAGCGTTGGTAACCAGGAATCTCTTTGTTGGGAACTCAAGGTAACTCACTACCAGGAAAAACTACCAGGAAAACAACAACAACACTTGTTTTTACAGTGCAACTCACACAGGATTTCACTCTTCAGGCTTGACAACTTGGCCCTTCAATATTCGACTCCAAAACACTCCAAAGACACTCCATCGTGCTCTAAAATTTGCTCAACCTTCTTGGTCTAGCTCCAGTGCTATTTTTCCCTGATCTCTCCCTTGAATAGGCATCGTACTGTTATCGACCATACTAACCACTTTACATATTTATTTCCCCCCATGTCCTTATCTCTTGAGTTTTTTAGGGTGTATTGACCCAAGAAGGGGCTATGCCTCATTCTATGGGAAGAAGGGGTTGAAGGCCCAGAGGGATTTTTTTGTGGAAAAAGATAAAATCCTATGTATAAACCTTCCATATGCTTCGCCCAGGGATCCCCTAGTAAGCAATGAAATGTTTATCTATATGAAAAAGGTGACCCACAAGAATAATGATTAAGAATGCTTAAAGGGTTAGTTGGAGGATAGGAGGTATCATCACGAGCCAGCCTATCATGTTCATGGATATCTAGTGGTATGAAATTACCATCATCTTGTTACCAAGCCAAGGTAATGGCTCTCGGTTGCATGGTTGAGAGAAAGGGGGCCTCATCATGAGCCAGCCTTCTCATTTCCACTAGGTGTCTGTGAGTGACATTGTCATTATCTGGACACCACGCCAAGGCAGTGGCCTTCAACTTGTCCCTAAAATTTGAAAGAAAAAAACAATGGAAAATTAATGGGCTTGGAAAATTTGCATTGCAAACAAAGGTGTCATGCACCCTCTACAAAGGAACCCATGAATGAGACACTACAACCCATTGTATGTCATGAACCACATGCCCATTCAGTCTTGACCCTAACCACTTCACCCACTTTACATGGCTTAGAGAGGGATATCTTGGAAACTCTCCTTGACCTAGGGAAAGATCTATCCAATAGGACATCTCGCCAACCCTCCCTTATCCAAGCTTGGAAAGTCACATAATGTCTTTGAGCACTTAATTGTTTGACAAGGTAATCTTTGATGCACATACTTAGGTGGCTCATTTATTGATTTGATTTACTTATCATGATATTTTGACTTGAGATCCTTGGAGGGTGTGCTTATTTGTCTTTGCAGGTCCTAGTTGGTGGACAGTTTTGGAGGAACAATCCTAGCTTGGGCTTCCATGGGACTTGAAGCCCACGGGTGGATTCCAACGGCCCGCATGTTGGATGAGAGAGATGAAACTTTGGAGGCCTAGAAGATTACTTGGGCGACATAACCTATCCCCTACTTGCCAAACATTTTTCCTAGGAGAGGCAAAACATCAGCTTTACAAGCATGACGTCATCTATGGGGCTAGGGTTTGGTGGTAAGGTTGATATGCATTGGCACAAGGACATTTTTAGGAGTTTGAGGCTTTGACCATGAAGGAAGTGACTTGGATGCTTGACATGTGGATTTGGGAAGCCTTTCTACACTCCTCCATTACCAACGACTTGCTCCTAGTGCCAAAACGTCCCCTAAAGGGGCGACGTCTTTCTAAATTAGGGTTTTCTTTGTGCAAAAAGTGAACCTAAAGTGAATTGTTTAATATTACTTTGTAGAAAGGGGAAATATTAGGTTTGTTGACGCCTAGTATTGTGTTTTACCCTAAGTTATGTGGACAAACTATCTTAGTGACATTTTGTATAAATAGGAGATCATAAGATCTCATTTTAACATAAATCTCCCTCTTGTGAGAAGTACTTGGACTGAAATTTTCGCTACACTTGGAGTTCTTCTTGTCTCTTGTGTTATGGAATGGTTTCTTTGGTTATGGTGATGATGATGATGATGCGCTATCTCTTGAAGGTCACTTCTAGCTTATTGTGGTGGTTTACATTGGCATGTTAAAGAATTTTCTTGGATCGGTATGGTTCTTTACTTTGTTATTATCATTGGTAATTCAAGTTAAGGTTGTTTTGGCTAAGGATAGATATGGAGTATAAGGATATACACCCCTATCCTAGTTTCCACCATAATTATCAAGCTTCTAAAGTTATTTGCAAGGGTTTTGTTGAGGAAGTAAGAGGATTTACACCCCCAAGGGTTTAGTAGTCTTAGCTCCTTTTTTAAGAGCCCATTAACCCATAACTAAAGGCATTAATCTTGCACTGGAGATAGAAATTGTTGCATTGGTAAATGTGAAAGTTTCAAGTATTGGTCTTCTCTCACTTGAGTTTTGTTCCCCTAGCCTTGAGCTACCTTTCCTCATTGAGGCATCACCTTTCAACCACAATTCCTTGATGTTGTAGTAAAACTAACCTACGTACATTAGGGTTGCTCTAACCCTACCCTACTAACCCTAAATAGCTCCTAAACTAACCCTAGACTAGGCCTAAAAATCTTCCCTAACCTTCTACTAACATAGGTGTACTTATTGAGCTAACTAGGAACTGATTTGATTGGATAATTTTTATTCAATAAGTCTTGGTTTGCTACAGCCATAAGGATGGTAATTTCACTGCAAAAAACCTAACCTAAAGTCACTCATAACTTGTGTGTTCACCGTCAAAAAGTTGCTAAGAAATTGCCAATTTATTCTACTTGCTTTAACACAATTTTTGAGTGGTTTCTTTGCAAGTTTTGGTGGCTAGATTCACTATTGTCACAACAATTTTCCTATAGCCATAAGGATGCAAAATAATTTTGCATACATCTTTTATGACAGTCATAATTCATTGCTAAAGTCTCATGCTATAGATCATGAAATTCTCTTGTGTTTATTTACTTTGTGTCAAGCATATTTCATTGGACTTTTAGCAACTATATTACTTGTTCTTCGCTGATATATACTATTATTTGCTACTGTAAATCAGGGATAGAAATCCTGGATTGTTGATCCAACTAACATATTAAATTGCATAGTAGTTTTTATTGTGTCTCAGGCAGGTACAAATTTCTCAAGAATTCACCCAAGGCTTTGCAACCTCAAAATCATTTAAGACTCATCTTAATATTTCATTTTACATCTGTTATCCCCTATCCTAGGGATAAATAAGGAGATCATGTTTCAAGGCCCACGGGTCTTAGACATGGAGTGCCGAGAGCCAGATGACTTGAGCATGGCCCTAGAGGGCCCATCTTTTCTTCAGTGCAGCCAACCTATCAGCAGCAGCAGTGTCCATCCCACCAACTTGGTTCTGAGGTAGCAGTAAGTCTTTCTCCATGAGGTAATGAGTCTGGGTATCATGATATCTGTCACTCTAATTTTTGAAGAACTTGAATATGTTGCACTGAAATCTCCTTCATTTCATAATGTTTTCTTGGAAATTATGCTCTTTAACTTGTTCATACCTGGGAGGGTGACAGAATGCCCTAGTATGTCGGTTCCCCTTTAGTATGAGTTTCCATTGGGTGGGTCTATGAAAGGTCATCGTCCATTCCCTCCATATTTACCACTTTCCATCATTATTCCTCTCATCTCCCCCTACCTTGGTTCGGGCATTGGGTTTGCCACGGTAGGAAGGGTTGTACCTTGCCTTGTGGGAAGAAGGGGCCAAAGGCCCATAGGGTAAAACTAGTTGGCAAGAGTTCAAATCCAAAAGGAAACCTTTAAGATGCTTCACCCAGGGATTCCCAAGAAAGCAGTAAAAGGCTTCTCAGTAAGAAAAGGGGACCCGTAAGATGAAACAAGACTCAAGGTACTAGTTGGTGGATGGGAGGTCCCATCATGAGCCAACCTATTAGGTCCATGGGCATGTAGCAGTATGAAACTACCATCTATCTGGTCACCAAAACAAGGTAATGGCTCTTGGTGGCATAGCCAAGATAAAGGGGGTCTCATCACGAGTCAGCCTTCTCATTTCCTTGAAATGCTTGTGGGTAACGTTGTCACCTCTGGTCACCACGCCAAGACAATGTCCCCCGTTTTTTCCCTTGAAAATAAAAAGACCAAAAATCAATAAGACTAAGAATAAAAGGCATTGAATGGGCTAGGAAACAATGGCATCCATGATAAGGTGCAACTCGCCCTCTACAGAGCCCCCCATAGGCAAGACCTACATTTCCTTGTTATCACTACACCCTCTGCCCAAACACTTCCCCTACACCATTTCACACACTTACATGACTTGGATTGGCTCTCACCTAGGAAACACCCCAAACTTAAGGAGGATTAGCCCAATAGGACATCCTGAGACCCTCTCCAAACCTGACTTGTTAAATTGCATAATGTCTTTGAGCATTTGTCTGGGTAAAGTGGGGTTTGATGTACATGTTTGGGTAATTTGATTATTAGATGTGATTGGCATTGCTATGATCCCTGTGACTTATGATCCCATGGAGGGTGTACTTGTTGTTGTTGTAGGACTTTTCCCGGTGGACAAGTGCATATGGGTAAATGATTAAGTCGAACCTCCATGGGGTTGAAATCCCAATTGATTGATGTTGTAACCCCAGCAGGGGGAAAAGAGAAACCATAGGCTTACACCAGGAAGAAAGAAGGGCGTTGCACTAGGGACACTCTGGCAGAGCTAGACCCAAAGGGGGTCTTGCCTTTCCTCTTGGACATTGACCCTTATAGGCCCATGATGTCATCATTTTGACCCTAGACATCATCCAGTCAGGGTTTTAATTTATGAGGACGGTTGTGTGCTAGTTGACACGTGTGGTAGAATTTGGGGCATTTGGAGGCCAAATGTTTTGTATCAGAGGCATATCATTCCACCCTAGGGGGGTAACGTCACCCTAGAATGGCATGACATCACCTTTGGATTTGATTTTAGGGTTTAATTAATGACATTTATGTAAAAATTGGATTTTAATGCAATTTGGCCATGTTGGCCTTTTGATGACCTAATTTTAATTAAAGGTCATAGTTATTGTATAAATAAGAGAGAAAAACTCTCATTTTTTCATCATCATTCATCACACAAGTGGTGAAGTCTGAAATTTGCACCCTTCTCAAGGGTTATTGGCTGAAATTTTAGGTGCACTTCTTGGAGGAGGCTATTTTTTGTGTTTCTTGGCTATTTTCATGGTGGAGGATCTTCAACTAGGGTTTAATCTTGATTATTCTTGGTGAAGTAAGTAGAAAATATGCATTTCTTTATTGTGAATGAATGCTTATGGTGAATTTTCTTGTTTCATATCAAATATTATGAAATTGTTTGCTTGAAACCCTAGGGGAAAGACATATGTTATTATATTTTTCTCTATAATTTTCCACTTGTTTAAATTTCTCAAAGAGCACCTTATCAAGAAGTAGATACTAGAGCCCTACCATTGTAGCACTCTAGTAGCCCTACCTCATTTCCTATTGCATATTTTATTCCAAATTGTCTAAGAAAAAGAGAAAGCGCTAGGGCCTATGTTTCCTTACTTTCTAGCAATTATCTCCAGGACTTGGACGTTTGAGGCCTTGGGCTACCGACACCTGTCTCATCTTCTCCATTTCCTTTGACTAGGTATTATCATTGTTATTTTCCTCTAAGATTTTTTGTTGTTATCATTGACTCCATTACCCTAAAATGCACTAGTCTACTCACTACAAGTGATTGATTGATCAAACAACTTTCAAAACATCTTCCTTGGAACATTTACTAACTTCTACTAACCTTGGATTATCTAAATTCACTACCTAACTCGTTTTTGTTGCAAAAGATTGCTAGAGCCATCTAACAGCAGCAAATTGACCCTAAAAGTGACACGCTATGCTAGCTAGACATTGCTAAAACTGCTTGTGACTATCTAATATTAATTTGCCTAGTTAAAGTTATTATTTCAAGTCTTTTCTCAAGCATTTTGAAGCATAATTATTGTGGTTGTTACATGGTTGTTACAAATTTATAATTGTTGTTATAAACGGTTATACTGCTGCAATTTTATATCAGCTAGTCTATTTTTTAAGAGTTCATTGTCTTATGAAGTATTAATATCATTTTGGTACTTGGAAAGTGTCATTTTTTTCTCTTTGTTATCTTATTCTGGGCAAGTACACAACATTACTCTTTTGCTTCATCTCTAATAAGACACAAAGAACCTTTTGACTTGAGTGAGTTGTGAGAGAGGAGGGACTTTCTTGTATCATTTTACTTATCCTTCTCAAACCCTCAGGTCACTGGGGACGTCTCCCCTGGGGTACTATAACATACTCCTAAATAGAAAGGGGTTTCCTATTAAGGTGACCGTGATAGGTCACTCCCAGTTATGCCAATTTTGTATCCACTTGCCTTGGGATTTGGGAAAGTACAAATTGTGCGATAAAATCATCTAGAACATTGAACTTTAGGGGCTCCACTCTTTTCATTTCCGTTTTCCCCTTCCATTCCCCCTAGGGTCACCGGGATCGCCTCCCTAGAGTGACCTAGTCACCCTTGAAGTGTGGGACCTATATAGAGGTGACATTGGTTATAGTGTCCTTAAGTTGTCACCACTTGGTGGTTGGGTCGGGATTTTCCAAACCTACAACTTGTGCGATAACATGCTACAAATCCTTTTGGAGGAGGATAAGCTTTGGAAGAATGTTAAGAAAGAGATCACTACACCCACTGATATAACAAGCTAGGTTGTTGGTGTTAAGGAGTACAAGGCAAAGAGAATCATTATTGATTCAATGAAGGATCACTTCATTTAATGTAGAGTTCTTGTGTCTATAGACAATGCTCTTGTGAAACAAGCTTTCAACCATCTGCATGAACAAAACAGATATAGAGGTGAACGACCCAACTAAGGTCACATATTTGAGAGATCAATGTGCTACCATATAGACAAAAGTGGAGGATAAGATTGGTGGCCATTGCCTTAAATGGACTTGCCCCATTTTGGAAGCCTTTTTCCAAGATGTTTGTGCTCGTGAGAATTTTCTAGATTTTGCAAAGTTTTGGGATAACCTTGTGCAGGAAGAGATTGAATTGAATTCTTTTTTAGAGAAGAAAAAGGAAGTAGAATACCTATCCATATTTGGGAAAATGAGGAAGGCAAGCAAGAAAGGATACAATAAGGGTAAGAATAAAGAATAAAATTCAAGTAAGAAAGATTTGTGTAAGATTAAATGTCTTAGGTGTCACCAGTTGGGACATTATGTCATCCAATGTTCGAAGAAGAAGAAAGGGAAGGCTAAGTGGTAGAAATAGGTTGCAAGGAGTGCAGGTATTGTATTAAGAGTGGATGAGATATCATCCGAGCTTGAGTGTACCTTCTCCATGGTCTCTTGTTTATCTTCCAACACTATGTCAAGTGTTAGGTGGTATGTGAGTAGAGGAACATCAAGACATATGACTTATGAAAAGAAACTCTTTAGTAGGTTTCATAAGTAAGAGAGAGATATGAGAGTGGAGTTGGGTGATGACGCTACTTATCTTGTGAAAGGATTGGTCTCCATTTCCTTCCGGAGACCATGAGGTAATATTTTTGAGTTGAATGATTTTTTATTTGTTCTTAGTCTAAAGAAAAATATTGTTTCAATTTCTTGTATGGAAAAAATTCAGTATATAGTTGCATTTGAAGGACAATGTTGCACTATCAATGATTGTGATGTAACCTGTCCCAAGGGATTTGGCTAGAGTTGTACGAGATGGTGGCCACTATAGGTTGCTTGTTGATTTTATAGCACCTGTACATTCTAGAAAAAAGCTAGATGAGCCTTCTACTCTTATGGAGACATATATAGAGAATGTATGGTAGCATCCATGGAGACAAGTTCAAAACCTATTGTGGAATCAATGATTTATTCTAGGATTGTAGTTGATGGGGGTGTTGTAGAGGATAGGGACAGGGTTGTTGGGGATTCTCTTAGGGAGAGGGAGTTTACCTTGATGTTACTCTTGCTTCAAGATTCTCTCATAAAGAGGGAGTTGACCTTATTGAGGTTGTTCCTTTAGTTGGCAAAGGCTCACTACATGGGTAAGATATCCATGATTACAAGTTGTTGACAACCCTACATGGGTTGTTTCTTATACCATGAGCTTGGTATTTAAGGATGGATGGAATTTGTGAAGTTGTCTATCTTTGTGGTTTTAATAGATATGATCCTCTCGTCTTGGACTTGTATGAAGATGTAAGATATTAAAGACATTATGAATAGCTCATGATGTGGTGTTTGAAAATTTTGGCTCGTGATATTGA